>PNEQ01110626.1:11170-55154 GCA_003012365.1 Medauroidea extradentata
ACCTACCGCCAATGAGCGTAAGGCGGCTGCCCTGCTAGCCGGCAGCCAGGCCAATAGGAAACCTGCCGTAACATGCAGGAGCCAAACATACACGGGGCAGGTATCAACAGATTCGGGCAGCCAATAAGCGGCGGAGTTCGCAATTATCAAACGAGCCGCCACGTCATTTCACGTCTGTATTACTATTTAGTCTGTGGCTGAATCAACCGAATTTATTGTAGCCTGGCTGATTTTGTTACTTCAACAGGAGGGTTTAGTCCCTTTAAAACATGAATTTTGTTAGACCAACAATACATATTTGTTACGCTTTTCACAGATTATTCAGCCAATAAAAATTTGTTTCCACAAAATATATATTTGTTTCGCCTTATACATACTTAATATTGTCAATTGTAGCAAACCTTTTTCTCTGTGTGGAAACCTCACGAAGCCACATTTCTTTAGAACCTCTCATTTTGTTTGGCATAGAGCTCGGCATAATCGTGTACTATTTTTTTTTTTCTCTGAACTTATCTTTGGATTCAAAATAACAATGCACGCAAATAATGTAATGAAATTACCATTAAACTATTTTTTTGCACACTTGTCTTTTACAATGATTTTATGTTGGAGATAAAGTTTGTTGAATATTGTACGCCAATTTAGTGACTTGATCCTAGAGTCTGTGGTTAGACGTTATGGGTGATGATATCCGCACTTCTACATCTCGGGCGTGTAAAATACGACTACCTCAACCACCGCCATTTTGGATTCTGCTTTCTCCCGTGTGTTCTATTCCGAGAGGTGTTACAAAATTTGAGGACTTAACATTCAAAAGGGGCTAAGTACCATTTTCGACAAAAATAAGTTAGAGGCATAGAAAGTACCAAAACATTAGGTCGAAGACATACCTAAAGTGCTATCTCCTAGTGATATTAATGCGCGCCGTACATCAGCACAATTATATGGTTGGAGTAACAACACACTCTAGTCCATTAAAAAATATATATATTTATGCTCATAAGTGTTTTGTATTAATTACTGTTCGATTGCTCGTATTTACTACTTTCCTATTGTAAAAAATATGTGAACGCATTTGTTCATTTGTTTGTCGCAGTATACTGTTTTCGTCATCATCTAGAAACTTATCTTTTGGAACTTAGCCCCTTATCAATGTTAAATCTTCATTTGTTTGTACGACACGAGTATACTCATCCGTCATTAATATCGCATCGATTTTGTTGCAAGGAAGTTTTTTTTTGCATAATTTGGCTACAGAGTCGTAAATGCACATCGGAAGCGTTGATTCATGGTTATTTGCTGTGTGTCTTTGATAATTTGACCGCGCCAATTAAAATAACGTTACTATGTAACGATATGTATAAGAATTCCCTTGAGAACTTCAAGACACTTTAGAGTTAAATCTTACATTCACAGACCATGAAGTAGAACTGAAGACGTGACTAATAAATGCACAGAAATCAAATGGCGCCAAAATGTTTCTGCCACAAACTCGTAGCTTTAATTATTAAATATTTTCATCTCTACTGACTATGTTTACTACCAACGAACAGCCGGGAGGAAATGAGTAAGATTTTATTTCGAGTGATTTTATTAATAGTTCAGACAATTGTATGGAGTTATGCAGAAGGGAACCGATTCACAAATTACTAGAGCAGAGATACTCAAGGTCAAAGTCTACTGTGTCCATATAAACCTTGTACAACATGGTTTTTCTGGCCTCTTCGTTTTATTCAAATATTATGATTTAATACTTCTTCTTTTTCTAGGATATACTCCGTACATTCTTCTTATACTTGGTGTGATTATCTCAAAGTAAATTACATCGTGGATTGGTTCCATTCTGCATAACTCCATCCAATTGAAGTACGGAAATGCTAACTGTAGATAGTATAGAAAGCTAAGGTTATCGCCGCGTTCGTGTTCAAAACATAATTTTTAGAGCAAGGTCAAAGACAAAAATGTTTGCCAATCAATAGTGAGGGATACCGTTCCCTCTTAAAAACATATTCATACTTGTTGACAGAGTCAACGTGAAGTGCGCCGCAAATCACGCGCATCAAATGCGTTGTAATGGAAGGGGAAAACGTTTTTTTTTTTTTTAAAGAAACTTGCGCCCATTGTGCCAATGCACGAAAACGAAACACACATCGGATAAGGAAGGAATGTCATTGTCAAGACATCATTATCATTAAAAGAAGTCGTCGACTGGCGCATGGACGGCGTTGCAGTGTGTCACACGTATTCTGTTTTAGACGAAACAGCTTAACTTATTCATATTAGGATTACCTACGAAAAGAACACACACTTGAAACTATGCTTCTATGTTTTCAAAAAACGAAACACGCTTGTTAAAAACGTGATTTTCGGGCCATTCAAACTGGCTTAAAACGTGTTTTTTTAGACTGTCGTAACTCCGAAAATATTACCTGATTTTGTAAAGCGCAAAGCGAGAGGCATACGTTTGTCTTAACTTCATACTATTCAAAAATAGAATGTTGTGGTCACAACTTAAAGTCCCGTAAGAAAAAGACTAGAAGGAAAACCTTGCACGTCAGTTTGGCGCGCTGCTAATAGAGGCGATGTGCTTCCCGTCTAGCGTGGGCCACTGGCTCTTATCGCTACTCTGTTCCCACGCGTCAAAGGTGGATATTCGACACAGTAGAAGACTCCTCTTAAGAGTGAGTGGTAGAGAAATAAACGCTGAAAACATTAGTTGATTTCTACGCTTTTTTCGAAGCCAATATGGATAAAATACTCAATTGCTATCCTGGATAGTGGTATTTACCAACTTTATGAGTAAATATGTGTCCAGAATTACTAATTCCTTACGCGTGATCTCTTGTGCCGCAGTTAACTAAACGAGGTTCCGGCGTCAGAGATTGTGCCTCAGAAGTTCGTAACACTGGAAACTATTTTGTTTAAAACGTTGGCTAAAACTAATGTCTAGGACTGCTATTGTTTAATTTTCGCAAATTGGCTTCAAGAAACCTATAGATATAGATTAATGCTTTTAGTGTTGAATTATGTACCACGCCCTCTTAAGAACATTGTCTCTAATCACACCAACGTTACTAAAAACGGCCTTTTCAGGCAGCTGTATTCCAAAATGTACGAACGGGATGAATGCATAACTCAGATATAATCGTGGACTGAACTTTGGTACAGACTTTCCACCAATGAATTAGTTGAGAGTGCCATAGTAAAAATGTAGCCTAACGGCGGGAATATCGCATGCTAGGTAAGTGTTTGGTTCAAAGATGTTAGAAGGGTCCAGATGGAGCATGTCGCCGGGAATTGTAACCAAACAAACGCTTGACGTGGCTGGTATCAATATAGCCGACTAATTAATAATTGAGAAAATATTAGTTAGGAGGTGTGTAAATAGGGCTAAAATATAAAGTTTTCAACCTAAAATATTAATTAAAGAGCATAATACATTAATTTACCACAAAAAATACCAGTCTGATGTGTACTTTTGAGGTTAAAGCAGTATGGCGGCTGGCAAATATGGTGGCTACCTCTCTCCCCTCTTGGCTTCTCACCCCTCGTCCTCATTCAGACATTATGCTACCCCCGTAGTTTAGCTCATTGCAGCGATATGGAGTCTGATGCGCGCTTCAAAGTCGCTCTTACATCTCCGTCACTCCTGAGACTCTGGCGTAGGTAGACGGCGTGATGATAGAATCTGACGTTTTTGCTTACATCATTGATGATCATGTGTGTTCTGCACGAAGGCAGGTATAGAATCGTGCTGAGCGACGGGTGATGACAAACGCGACGCCGTTCGAGGCTGTCCAGGCGAGATGACTCTGCGGTGGTGCACCATTGTCTTCCGTAACATGACGATGAGAGAACAGCAATAAAGAAAGAATCGAACCACTAGAAGCTACTGAACCAAGTCATCGGGCGCTGGGGCCGCGGTGGCCGAGGGGTCAGACCTCTCGCCTCCGGGTTCGATTCCCGGGGGGATCGGTCCCCGGATTTTCGCATGTGGGAATCGTGCCGGCCGATGCCGTTGGTTGGCGGGTTTTCTCATGAATCTCTCGTTTCCTCCGCGCATTCATTCCGGCGCTGCTCCATACTCACCTCATGTCACCCTTCACCAGCGCTTAAGACCTCGATGTTAAGCGCTGACCAAAATCTCTCACTCGCTCACCCCATCGGGCGCTTGCAATATTAAAGGCAATAGATTGTTTCAGGGGCTGTAAGGGCTCGTGGGGAAACCTCTGACCTGGGAACAATACTTTGGCACGCACGTGGACTGCGAGATGAGCTATGGTCTCTGGAGATGGCTGTATGGGGGAGGGGTAACATAGGGGTGCAGGTGGTTGGAGGGGAAGTAGAGAACTGCAGATTACCGCGACCGGCATGCTAGGGGTCAGTGCCACTTCCGGTCCGGTCGTGGGCACGCGATGCCAGTTCCGGTCAGCGATCCGCCTCCCACGATTCATCCCCTCCCCCTCCACTTTTCCAGCCCCTCCTCCACACCTCCACGTCAAACTACACAGGCAAAAATCACACTATCTTCTGTTGCCTATGGCGCGCTGGTACAGTCCATCTACCAAACGATTGCCTTTTTTTTCAGCTGTATAGGCCTATGTCATTTCAGATATAAAATAGAATATTGTATTTTTAACGGGTTTGTTATTAACTTACTTTGTTGTCCGTGTGTTCGGAACACATGTTCTGGAAACTGTATTTATATACAGTAAGCGGTAGTGACTATGGGCACGTGGACAAAATTCATGTTACTTTTACACGGTTTTTATTTTTCATGTGTGTCAGTTATGCGTAAATATAAATTAAATTTCATGTAGACATGTATCACCTACTTGGAAATTTATCGCCAGTAAATATCTTTACTCGTAACTGCCAAATATGCGAAAAAAAATTTTTTTCTGAAATGTCTTCAAGTCACTCCACGAGTCCAAACCCCCCCAACCCCCCCCCTGGCCCTCAAAGTTTCGGTAGGGGTTTTTAACTCGCAGTTCTGTCGGTCTGTTCGGTACAAATTTTTCCACCGTATTTAAACTAACTTCCCGATGAGGTAGATGATTGAAACTTTAAACATACCTCAGGATTGCACGGCAGTGCGATATAAAAGGAAACTAAATTAGAAAATATTATTAATTTACAAACAATAAAAAGTACAATATTTAACAAACGTGTCGTTGAACTAGAGATTTTAAACCTTAAATATAGTTCATGAATGAAAATATTTTAGTAAGCACTTAACATCTAGGTATTGATCGCTGGTGAGGGGAGGTATGGCGTGAGTATGGAATGGAACCGGAATAAAGAGGAGGGGAAACGGGAGGTAACCGAGAAAACGCCGACAAGAGGCAACGCCCGTAACGATTCCCACATGTGAAAATCCGGGAATCGAACCCGGAACACCTTGGTGGGACGAGTGATCCGACCATTCAGCCACCGCGGCCCTCAGGTTTACATGCGAGGCGCTGCACCGCCACTTGGCTTCTGTACAGTTACGTATTCTGGACCCGCAATCACGCTCTCATCTGCTGAGAAGAGTTTGTTTCCCTGGCTGGTGTGGGAGAGTTTGTTCTCGCCGCACGAACGGTTACAAGGTGAGCGGGTACTCGCTCGTAAACTGCGTACGTGTTGTACCTCGAAGCGCACAGAACAGCTAGGCGTACAGAAGAGAAAGGGTATGGCGGTGCCAGTGATCCAAGCGCTCTTGGTATGTTGTTGACTTCACGAGGCTCTAAACACGGACCGTGTGTCTGATTGGCTACTGGGTGGTGTGGGACATTTCCTACACAGAAAAAATCTGTTTTGTGATGGCTACAAAATGTTTTATCAATATGGACCTCACAAAATAATTGTGTAGTGATAACAAAATTTATTTAATGTCTTTGAATGTTTCATGCAATGGGACAGAATGACAAGCTGTATTATTGTGGACATACGCCATTGCAATATGATGTCTTCCCACAAATCTTAGAAGAGACAAAGAAAGACAAACAACGAAATACGAAAAACGAGAAAACAAGCCTAGTTGGCTGTAGTCAACACATCCATTAACAGTCAACTCGGCTTGTTTTCTCATTTTTCGTATTTCGTTGTTTGTGTTTCTTAGGGCCATATCTATAGACCTCTTTCGAATGACAGCCAACTGCTCATCAATGCTTTCTTTATGGGGATAGCAGTTGCTTGTCATTCCAAAGAGGTTTATAATATCGGTCCTTAGTCTCTTTCTAAGATTTCTGGGACGACACAATATTGCAATGGCGTATGTCCACAATAATACAGCTTGTCAAAATTTTTGATGTAGTCACTGCAGAACTTCATTGGGGACAGCAAAAATGTTTTGTGGTTTCTACAAAAAATTTGGTAAGGTCCGTTATAACAAAATATTTTGTGGTGGCTAATAAGTATTTTTTTTTCAGTGTATTGGTCGAGTATTGTTCTGTTGTTCCAGTCTACAGTTGCTGATTAGCGTTTGACCTCTTGACACTGACTAGACAGTAATACAGATGTGAAATTACATGACAGCTCACTTGATACGGGAGAACTTCGCCGCTTATTGGCTGCCCGAGGTTGTTGATACGAGCCCCGTGTATGTTTGGTTCCTGTATGTTACCGCAGATTTCCTATTGGCCTAGCTGCCGGCTAGCAGGGCAGCCACCTTACGCTGATTGGCGGTAGGCGTATCTGCCGTGTTACTGGCCAGTGAAGACATTTTGCTGGCGTGTGTGATTGAGTTTGCCATCCTGCCGGCTATTTCACTTCTGTATTAGCTATTCTGTGTTCCTGCCATGCAGCTGGGCAGTTCTGCTTGAGTTCTCAACGCATATGGCAGTTTCGCTTCTGTTTCCTTGGCTATTCTTCTCAGTGTCGTCAAGGAGTGACGTAAGTGGTTGGCCGTAGTTACGTCTTAAAGTCGAGCGGCCCTCTTTTAAAGACACATGGCTATGTGTTTGTACTGTTATGGGGAGAATCAATATATAAAATCTTAAAAAGGAGCCGATATCGTGTAGTTTTTGTGTACGTTTCATACAAATAGGTTTTATAACGATCTATAAAGGCGGATTTGCAGCCACAAATAACGCACGTACGCAAGCGAGGTTTTTTGGATTGGATTCGCGACGAGTAGAATTAAGGTGGACGTAAAATTTGGTTTTGTTTAACGAGAATATCGGCTTTATATGTGACTGCACATTAATAATTTTGTTTTATACAAACCGTTTAGACATGGAAAACATTAAGTTATCAAATATTAATTTTATGCGTACTTACGTACGAAGTAGAAACAAACGTACGCTAGGTGTTGGTTGTGAATCCAAATTAATTGTTTCAAGACAATAAAACACCATGACGAACTAATTTGTCAACAAACAAAGTTTTCACGTAAATAAAAAATAATATATTGTAAGCAGAGAACCATGCGTCATGTGCAGTTGACAATTTAACAATTTTTGTTTCCATACACCAATGGACTTAAAAGGTACTGTTACTACTTTACGCTATCAGTTCTGTGCTGTAACATAGAAAGGGGCTCCAGTTTTGTCACTGGGATAAGAGAACTCCTAATGTTCAAAGACCTCGTGCCCTCGTGTTTACACTAATAATCAAACCAAAATCGTTCCTTTCCCACCATCTGCTAAGGCTCGCCTTGTCGTGATAGCTGTGAAAGTTCAGAAGTTGGCAGAACTTCTCATCCCTCAGCCTAGGTAGGGTTAATTCTACTACAGGTTAGAAAGATCAGTCATATAAGTATGGCACAGGGAAAATTTCTGCCACTTGAGCGCTGGTATAGCTAGTGCACCAAACTGACCAATCACAGAGATTTCCTGAATTTTAAGTTACATTAAGTTAATAATTTAAAACGCGAAATCGGTTTCATTTCACTTTATAATTAAACTTAATGACTAACGTAATTTTGAAGTTTATTTAAATTTAATTTTACTTCAGTTTCGTATTTATATGGTCACTTAGCGATTGCAGCGAAACTAGCGGCAGAAATTTTCCCTGTGCCAAACTCTCCCATAAGAAAACGTATTTTCTTTCTAACCTGTAGTAGAATTAACCTCAGCCTAGGTAAGATTGATTCTACTACAGGTTGAAAAGCTCTAGGTTATAAATTTTGCCTATGGAACATGTCTGCCGCTTGAACGCTGGTATCTGTTGTCGTGAATTGTAAGTTACATGAAGTTGATTATTTAAAGCCAAAATTGGTTTGTTTGTCACTTTATAAAAATAGTGCAAATGCCTTGTTTCTTTGCCAAGCGTAGTTTAATTTAATTTTACAACAGTGTCTTATTTTATTAGACATCTTAGCGACAGCAGCACAACTAACGGCAAAATTTTTCCCTGTTCCAAACTCTACTATGAGAATACATTTTTTCTTCCTGGCCTTATTAACCTTAGCAACGGCCATAGTGGGACAGGTCTGAACACTTGGAGTTGAAAATTGACCCTCATATGACTGAGTGATTGATGCCACTGGAACCCTGGTGTTGTTTTAGCATGGCGTTAAATGTAACTACGAGTAGCAAGTTCGTGTCGTAGCCGCTAGGAGCACTGGCAGTACAAGGACAATGTAGGAAGTTAGAGGAAAACCAGGAGAGGTGTTACACAGTTCCAGATCTCGCCTATATGAGCGCTGTTCCTTCTACAGTAGCACATCGTTCTATGGATAGTTTTAGTTTTATATTTTGTTATGTATAAATTGAAATGTAATCATGATTTTAGAATGTAGTTATGCTCTTTTAGTTATTATTCTAATAAGTTAAATTTCAAATATTTATAAACACATTCTAATACTATTAGCCTAAGAAACGTAGTCCGTAAATTTATAATCACCATAGAAAATAGAGATACAAGAATGTGGATTTTGCTAGTGTTTCCAGCTCACGCCGTTGATAAAACGTCTCGCGCTGTAACAATGTTAAAAACTGTACTTTCCCATATTGACCTTTCACGTTATTTGGCTATATTACATTGTTAAAACAACACTACATGACTAGTGGCGCTGTCAGTCATAAAGAGGTCAACTCAATAGCATTGGTAGATAGGCTAGTATCCAGACATGTAAATCTAAGGCCGTGGACTAGGGTTTTTTTACCGAGATAGATAGAGGGGAAAAGATTAGCATCGTAATTAATAATTGCTTCCCCTCCCCCTTCACGCTTCAAGCCTCGAGACTGCATCTCATTGGCGACTCAGTTTCCTCGAGAGACCGGCCTCTACGAATAATATTTCCCGTTTAGCGCCCGATGTTCGGCCTTGCCAAGGAGCTCAATTATGTCAATTAGCCACCTGCGTCCTGTAGCGATTTCGTCGCTTATAGCGCGCGCTGTGACCTGCTCGGGCTTTCTATGCGATTATCAGCGGGATCTCCAAGACGAGTACATTCCAACAGTTCGTGCCAGGCGTCTTCTGCAAACACCGGCAATTTACGTTCTGCACTTCCTCTGTAGATAGTAATCAAAACTTTGCAATAAGGGCTCACAAACGTCTCGCGAATTAGATATTAGTACATTTCTGAACACTGCGGAAATATTGTTCAATAATCCATGAAATAAACGTTTACTGTAAACATAATTAATACATTATTGAATAAAGAAATCCAAGTGACCTGCCCCATTATGCGGTTACAAAAAAAATACAAATATTTAAATAATTTAAAACTGAAATACTTGAGCTAAATATTAAAATAATATGTTTCCATTCTTTTGTCTCTTGAGTTATTTTTATTTGGTTGACACATAATTATCTGCACGTTCCATCAGCATATTCTTTTGTGTTCCGTTGGTTATTAGTATTTTAGTAACGTTTACGTCCATTTTGTTTGTTTATTCTTAGTTTTTTTCTTTTTTCGTAATAGATGAAGTTAATGACAAATTTATTTAAATGATTAACTGTTTTATTATATATATATACATATATATATATATATATATATATATATATAAGCACCAAGCCTTCCAGCCGTCACCAGTTAGACAAGATGGTCCTGGGCATAACCATCTTTAGTAGAAGGCCGCGCCCATAAATCTGACAACACTGCCAAGAAGAGTCTTTTTAACACTTTCTTAAGCTCTCCAACGACAATGGCTTTCGATGATTCGTCGGCGTGTAGACAAAATAACGAATCAGGGACAGCCACTGCAGTTGGAGAGCTAAATAAAATTAACGATATCTACAGGTGTTTCAATTCTATATTGGACTCTAAATAATTCGCTGAACTTCTTGCTCTCTGCTGATAAACTGTAATCCAATTGAATGTACTTACTGCACGGCAGAGTTGCTCATGAACCTGAAATGTTCCTTTTGCCAAAGTAAGTTCAGGAAATGTTCCGGTTCATGAAAGCTAAGTATTCTGTGACGCCGTACATCTCGATAAGGCTACAGGCACCCGAGGATCACGTGGTTCGGATGCGGCCGGCAGGAATGCCGCTGGGTGACCAGGCCAGCTGCGATTGGCCACACAGCTCCTCGCCGCCAGTGTTTTGCTAATAAGCAGACGAGCGACAAATCTGTGAAAAGAACGGCGGCATACGGCCTCAAAGACGCCGACAAACTATTCAGGGCAGCTTCAGATGAGAGCGATCTAACAGCCTACGTCGACTTCTCCAACTATGCTAGAAGCACAAACTCCAAAAATTACGTGTGTATGTATACGTGTACATGTACACATAAACCATACTTCGTAAACGAGGGTGGTTTTAGATACGTGGGGCAACGTTGGTGTATTACAAGAAAGTATTATTCGTATGTATGGTAGCCCTAAACTAATAAACTTACTTGCGATAAATTCCGAATAGTAAATATCCACATGATATTCATTAATTCTCATATTACTCATAATTGGGCCCTTTAGTTCTCTCTTTACGTTTCATATGTATGTATACATATAGCCTATATACACGCATACATACATACATACATACATACATACATACATACATACATACATACATACACCGTAAGCAGGGGTAACATCGGATCCCTTTATTGTATATTTATTTTTATTATATACATGTATATATATATAATGTATACACACATATATCTATATGTATGTAGGTTCATATAAAAAACAAGAAGTAGTAGTGTACAGAAAACCCAGTTTTCGTAAGAAAAAAAAATATTTCTACACTTTTTTTTTTTTTCAGTGCCTTACGTGAATATCTGCAACCCTGCTTCATGGGGATCGATTTGATGTTTTCATATCTTACGTATATTAATGTTTGAGTGCAATCCACGTATATGTTGTGTTGCAGCAATCTTGTTCTGATGGGTAAAAGGAAATAAGAAACGTCATTCCACATAGACACGCCGCCAATGAAGTATTATTACAGATGTGCACGTACGGAATTGAAACAAGTTGTTACAGAGAGCTTTTCGCGAGAATCAGAACTCCCTAGTCATAAAACAGACCGTAACTTACTGGAAGTTACCAGAAGCTCAACTTATTATTAGAGAGAGGAAATTTTCGCGGGTTCAGTGACCTTGAAGTTATACTATTGTGCTTTAAATCTTCTTGATTCTCAACTTCTTGTCCGTTAATTTACTAGCAAGTTTTATCTGGGACCTGGTAGCGATGAATTGTGATTGGTACTCTTACGTGTTTGTTGCTGACTCACATTTCTCCAGGACTTGGCTATTAACTAGATCTACAAATTTGTCACGAAAATATTTTTGCGCTAATACAGGATGTTGCAAAATTCCATGACAATATTCTAGGGAAACAATCCTCACGTGTAGAGGAGCAAAAAGTGTTATATGAACATAGATCCAAAAACGCACTGTTTCTGCGCTACAGTTGGCATACATGACGCTGGCAGTAACATGTTGCTGTGTCACAGTTGTTATTACTGTCTGTGTGTTAGTGGCGTAGTGTGTGGCATAGTAACATGTTATGTACTGCTGTAATAATGTGCCCACAGCATAATGATCCTACCCGCGCGCTATCAACCATACATCATGTATTGCCAACTGTAGCACAGAAACGGTGCGGTTTTGGACCTACGTTCATATAACACTTTTTGTTCCTCTACACGTGAGGATTGTTTCGCTAGAATATTGACATGGAATTTTGCAACATTCTGTATGTTTCAATTTTTTACGTGCATATCTGCTAAGTTATTGATAAGTTGGCTTTGTTCAGACACGCCTCTCAATTGACTGCACCAATCAGAATATTATTATTATTGTGACTCCGTACGTCTGTAATTTGTCAAGGTAAGCGAGAGTAAAATCATCCAATCACAGACGATGTAGCAGAGCTGCAGATGTGAACATGACACATTGGAACCAAATGTTGCAAAAATATTTTCGCCATAAAATAGTGTCTCTAGCGACAGTTATAAAGTCTCGCCTGTGCCCATGGAGCAGGGATGCAGATTTGCACGTAAGGCAATGGAGAACTTAACATTCAAAAGGGGCTAAGTACCATTTTCGACAAAAATGAGTTAGGTACATAGAAAGGTGCCAAAACATTAGGTCGACGACATACCTAGTGATATTCCTGCGCGCCGTACATTAGCACAATTATATGGCTGTAGTAACATCAACGCTTTCTAGTTCATTGAAAAAATATATATTGATGTTCATAAGTGATTTATATTAATTACTGTTCGATTGCTCCTATTTACTACTTCCTATTGTAAAAAATATGTGAATGCGTTTTGATAATTCCTTGTTCACTTGTTTGTCGCAATATAGTCTACTGTTTCCGTCATTATCTCGAAACTTACCTTTTGGCACTTAGCCCCTTATGAATGTTAAGTCCTCAATGGAAGAAGATGGCGCAAGAACTTATTCACCAAAAACCGAAGTACATACTGATTAATTTCCTTCACAGCTTTGTCTGGGACAGGAAAATTTCACGTTTTAGTTGACAGCGGGTTAGCCTACGAATATATTAGTGTACTCAAGACGACAGCAACTCACTGGCACTGACATACCGCACTATTGGACCAGCATTAAGTTTCGTTTCTTCTTAACATTTGGCTTAGTGCTTTCAAGGGACTGTCAAAAAAGTCTTAGGCCATTTAGGAAAGTAAAGCACAGTTGTTCAAACGGTAGTTTCGGCCAAAAGAAAACGATCATTTTTCAGGTCCTTGATCTGTTTTTCGTAAAAAAAAAATTTAATTTTGTTGCAATGCTTTTATTTGTGCACATATGTAGCTCTGCTTCATGGTTATTGGCGGTGTGTCTTTGTGTTGAGGCAATACTTATTTGACTCTGTCAGTCAGAACAAGGTTAATGCGACACCAAACACCTGTGGATAGTTGTTAGAACCCTCGAGACGCAGAGAGTCAAAAACATCCAATCAACGAGCGTGAAATGTGGGTGCAAGTGTGTTCGTAAGGCACTGAAACGAAGTGGTGCAAAAATTGTTTCACGAAAATCAGGACCTAATCATCGGTCACGAGATCAAGGCCTTATTACCGAGTTTTGCAGTGATTTCGAAAAACAATTTTTTATTGCTACCTAATACTCATATCAAAACTTTTCTTCACAGTTTTGACACTTATATGTTATAATTTGTAGCTACATTTTTTGTAGAAATGTACTGAACGGTTTTTCCGGATTTCAACACCCAATGTACCACGTTTTTCGTCATGAAAATAAGCAAAAACGAAAAAAATATATTTTTGCTGACGAATGGTACAGTATTTTTAAAAACGCATCCACAGTATTGTCCGAGACACCGGAAAATCGCGGGAATATTTGACTGCTTGCTAGGCTTCAACGTGATGAATAAAGCACTGAATGTTTTGTGTCAACATTGGCTATCGTTTATTTGTAGCATTGTTTCTCTCTACAACAGACCCGGTTAGAACTGCACAGCTTGGACACACAGCGTGTGTGATTTGTCCCAAAACTGTTCACACGTGTCACGATTAATGTAATACAGTTTATTGGAGACTATTTTTAACATTTTCGCGACTTTTCAGTGTCTCTATGTATTGTGCATCGTGTGACCGCGCATAGACTCAAATTTTTTCTTTTGGTGAAAGAAAAAATAGTTTAGTTATTGTCGCCAGTCTGAAAAAGAAACTCGGTAACAAGCCCTTAAGCGAAGCGTGTCTACAGTTGTGGACACGATGACTGAACGGGTTTAAGCTTTGAAGGGCCGACACCAGAAGCAAAGTGTCTCAGGCTGAAAACGTTCTCCAAATGTAATTGAAACCACGGAGGCCTGCTCTGGAACAAGACTTGTGTTTAATTTGCCGCTGAATTTAATTCACTGACGTAGGCACGCGAGTTCTCCTGGGTGTGATACAAGACGTGTTCCCAGCGCGTCGGGACGTTTCCCACATTTGTCTCGGCTGTCTCGTCTTCCATTACCGGTCCAAGCTCTCCTCTGACGATAAATTCCTGTGAGCGTTATCGCAGTAGGAACATCTCTGCTTGGGAAGGATTCTGTACGAATTCCAACTGGTTCCAGCGGTCCTCGTTGGCTTATTGGAGAAGTCCCTGGCCGCTGATAATTTCCTTGTCTATTTAACTTTTGCCCGTTTAATCATGCCACAGAATAACTTTGTATACAGAAGAGAAATGGCGTCGCGGTGTCTTTGATCTCAGCGCTATTGGTAACACAAGACTCTAGACACCGTCCTTGTGTCTGATTGGTCTCTGCCTATCCTTATTGGTCGCTTCTTCGTTCTACCGGTGTATGAGGTATAGTAAAATATTCAGCTCTAAAAGCATCAATTTAATAGTATAGGTTTCTCGGACCAAATTTACAAAAATTAAAAATAGCAAATTTAAGGGCGCATTCACCTCAGTTTTCAACGTTTATTTTTATTTTTATATTTGTACCAGATATTTTTTTCTTGTTTTAGACATAAATTGTGACTAAATCTTCCTCTTCGAAAATTGTTGTAACTCTCATAGTTTTCGCGTAATGAGTCGTAAACGTCAAAAATTGACACTTTACGGTTTTATGTAAGCCACTAAAACCAACTGACATACCAAATCGCGAAAATTCACAGTGTATAGCAATGTTGTAGGCTATGAAATGACACATATAAAAACAAAAAATAAAATATTTTTGTATTTAATAAAAAAAACTAAATTTTAAAACAAAAAATTAAAAATTTAATTTTTTTTTATATTTGTACCAGATATTAATTTCTTATTTTATACATAAATTGTGATAAAATCTTCCTCTTAGGAAATTTTTGTATTTCTCATAGTTTTTGCGTAATGAGTCGTAAACATAAAAATTTGGACTTTGCGGCTTTATGTACGCCACTAAAACCAACTGACATTCCAAACTGAAAAAAATTCACACTATATAACAATGTTGTAGGCTATGATTTGATATGTATACAAACAAAAAAAAAATATTTTTTTTTGTATTTTTAAAAAATTGTTGAAATTTTTTAAATTTTCATTTCAAAATTCAGCATTTTTTATTAAATACAAAAGTATTTTATTTTTTGTTTTTATATATGTCAAATCATAGCCTACAAAAATGTTATACACTGTGAATTTTGACGGTTTTGTATGTCAGTTGGTTTTAGTGGCGTACTTAAAACCGTCAAGTGCAAATTTTGACGTTTACGATTCTTTACGCAAAAACTATGAGAGATACAAAAGTTTCCTAAGAGGAAGATTTTATCACAATGTATGCCTAAAATAAGGAAAAAAATATCTGGTAGAAATATCAAATTAAATAAAGACGAGTTCAAAATCTTAATTTATCATCTAACAAAATTGCAGTTTTTTCAGCATCTGTATTTACTTCTACCCAACGATCTAATTGGCCGAATACGAAAACTTAGGCCCAATGGTTAAAGCCACTGATTTATGGAGAAAAAAATTTGCAGCAACTTTGTTTCAATAACTTATATACTATACGTCATGGTCGATTATTGGATAGTCTTGAGACGTATAAACGATGTTGTAGCGTGCCGCACCTATTCTTTTCTACGCGAAACAACTAAACTTATTCACCATATGTTTATTTAAGGCCATGATCTTCTATTTATTTAAAACACTTGCAAATAACTTGAATTTATTTTTACCAAATGCTTTGAAAAAATACGGAGACTGTGTACAGTCATACGATACACAATTTTACCAGAGCGTATTTTTTTTAATAACGTACCGTTTGCCACTAAAAAAATATTTTGCTTAATTTTGGCTTATTTTGACAACAAAATGTGTGCTATTTCAGGGGAAAAAATATAAAAATCCGTTTGGTGTATTGCAACAGAAAAATGCAGATACGAACGATGATATATAAGTAGAGGCACGATTATTTCGCGTATTGATTCTAAGTCAGGTTGAATGTCAACAGCGTGTACTTCACTGTCATCACTGTGATCGGACAACAGTAGTTTTGATACACATTTGACGACTGCAACCAGTAAGGAATAAGGAAATATCTCATTGTGAACTCACGAGGTACCCTCTTGTACGCTAAGAAGCCAGTGAATACTAGACTGTGGCCGGTGCGTGTATAGGACTGACAAGTCTAAGCTGCTACCTGATGAATACGCGAAATAATCGTGCCTCTATATATAAGTGTTAAAACTGCAGAAAGAATGAAACTTTGATATATGTATTAATTTGAGTTAAAAAATGTTTTCGAAACCACTTCAAAACTAAAGAGCGAGGCCTTAAGTGTTTATTTAAGAAAAGAACACACAGTTAAAACTAAGCTTCTATTATTTTAAAAATGCAAAATGCTTATTGGAAACCGGTTTTTGGGGCCACTCAAACTGCCTAAAAAACTTTTTTTAAAGGCAGATGTAACTGGAAAAATACCACCCGTATTCGTAAAAAAAACGTTGGAAGCTTGTGTTGGACTTTTCTACAAACTTTCCACAAATAAAATTTTAGGGTCGCCGTTATAAATCCCATAGGAATAATAGTAGTAGTACGATAACACTGCATGCCAGTTTGGTGCGCCACGAATACAAGACATGATGTTACCGTCGAGTGTGGAAAGCTGAACCTTATCGCTTCACTGTCTCCGCGCATTAAACGCGGAAAATTACATTCGGCTCGGCGTTTTTGGGGATCTACCCACAAATCACATAATTAGGACCCGGTAGTTTTCGCGAAAAGATTTTTGCCCCACTTTGTTTTAGTGTCTTACGTGCACGCCTGCAGTTCAACTTCATGATTATTGGCAGCGTGTTTTTGAGCAGAGTCATTATTCATTAGACTGTGCCAATCAGTACATGGATAGCTGCGACACATCACGTCTGTGATTTGCGGGTTTAACCTCCAGACGTTGTATGTTACGGCATCCAATCACTGACCACAAAGCAGAGATGCAGATGCGCACGTAAGGCACTGAAACAAAGTGATGCAAAAATATTTTCGCGAAAACTACCGGGTGCTACTCATAACGTGTTGCGTCGAAGTAACCTAATGGGCGACTTGAAAAGAGGTGGAGCTCCAGTCAGGTGTGGGATACAATTCCTATCTCCATGGATATCGCAGCCGAACATAACCTTCATACAGCCGTTTGGCTTCACACGTCCCGGATGAGATGTATGCAAAGATAATTTGATTATTTGTTTGGAATTTGCCGCTTTTTCAGATAAACATTGATTTGCGTCTCTTAACCATGAAATGAAACTAATATTTTTTACCCTTGCATGCAAGTCTAAGAGCGGACAAAATTTTTGGTTTCTGCCATCACCAACCAACAAATCAGTATGTTTGTAAACAAACTTTGATTCCCACAGTACTCTCCCCCTGCGGTGTGACGTCAGAGGGCGTGTACCTCAAGTCGTCCATTCTCATTGGCACAGTCAAATGAGCTACGCTTCTGCACAAATACACACATAAGTAAAGCTGCAGATGTGCACTAAGTCATTAAAACAAGTTGATGCGAAATAAATTTCACCATAAATCAGTGGTCTTACCAATGGCAAACGCCAAACGTGCCTACGACACTTGAGCGGTTGATGAAAATAACACAAATTTAGCGTAAACCGGAGTGGGAAGCAGAGCGAGATGGTCAGAGCTTAAGGGCGATGGACACGTAAAATATTATACTTTTATATTTGTACCAAACACTATGCAACTTTTGCACATCAGATAACACGCCATTTTCCCAAATAAAAAAAAATCGGGCCCCCATAGTATTTGTACAATCACTCATCGAAGTCACAAAATGTACACTGCGGTGTAACCAAAATAAAAAAAAATTAATTAACAAATGAATTCAAAATTACAGTAACAGAAAGTCAGTGTATCAATGAATGTTATGACATGTTTGACGAATGTTACTTTTGAAAATTTTATTAGTAGCCAAAAGTCAAATTTATACAATAATGTAATAATTTTCATAAATTAAAAAAAAAAAATACAAAATAGTACAGCATTGTATTTAAAAAAAATTTCTTGAAGTAACTCATAGCATTACGTATCAATATGAATGATCTTGTTACTGAAAGTTAATTTTGTTTTATTATTTTGGCTACACTGTAACTGCCATTTTGTGACTTTCATAGGTGATTATAAACTATGGGACCTAATTTTTTTATTATTTGGGGAAATAATATGTTATCTAATGTGTAAAAGTTGAAACGTGTTTGGCACAAACATAACATTTTGAAATTTTACGGGTCCAAAGTTCTTAAGTTGATTGTCTACCTGGAGATTTTACCCGTGTCTCAGGTTGGAAGCAAGGGAGCTGTAAGGGCGCCACTGGAACGTACATTGTCTCATCGCCGGTACGCGCAAAGTAATCAACCGGCGTACGAGCTGCCTTGGTGTGTCCGTTCACACTTTTTCAATTTCTTGGTAGTTCCGAGTCCACAAGCAGCATTTTGATATGGAATTTTACCTGTACCGCACGTAGTTCACTCTTGCACGCAGCCATCTCTATACGAAACTCCTTATCATCAGCACATTCCATTACATAATGAATTCGAACCCAACATTCCGCAGTCAAAAGCAGCACTGGTATTTTTTTTTCAGACGTAGTATTTTAATGTCTTTAACTTTTACAGCAGTATATCTTGCTCGTTAAACTAACAAAACTAGATATCTGCTGAAACCGGCATACAACTGCCATGATGGACGGTGAGTAGCGATACCTAAGGCTCGGAAATTTGAGCGAAATGAATTTCGTCCCATCTTGTTTCTATGCTTTGTATGCACATCTGCGGGTGCATGGAAACCATTGTTGTGCTTACAGTGAATACATTATGCTAGTTTCTGCCATTTATTTAACATTTGTGTGCAAATGTATTCGTTTTATTGATATTCCCAAGCAGCTGCAAATCATCGGCGACATACACATGTGTAAATAAAAAATATATGTGGCCATATTTTCAGGTTAGTTCGCTAGGTTTAACTGCATAAACAATTGTTTTACCACATAATAACTACTATACAAATATGAAACATGGCTTTCTATCCAGATAGTTTCCCTCGCCTGAGCTCTCTGTACACCCGAATGCAGCGCACGTAACCGTTTTCATTCAAATCTGATCAACAATATCAATACCACACTAACGAAAACCTTACTCGTTGGATTAGATATGTATAGTACGCAGTTGTAGGCCTAATTAAGCATGTGTACACTGTACTAGTACAGAAGGATATAATGCCTTGTTCTAACTTGGTATTATAGTACAGAATAATCGTCGACTGAAATATACACCTTCTGCATGCAGATTTTGCTGCTCAAACGACTATTCGAATTTATTTACTGTCGAAAGAAAACGTTACGACTGGGTACATCTGATCACATGAACATTACTACAGAGTAGACTATACTTACTACGTTTTCGTAAATACCTACTCTCAGAGTTGTTTGTGTTGGGATACAATAACGCGTTGTTCGTGCAAAACTGGCATAAAGCGTCGACTTCAAGGAAGTTGGGCCTTCTTCTGTATACTCTTACCTCCACTTCCCGGCGTGTTAGGCGATGATGGTCTTGCAACATTGAGGCACAGAATATTTAGGAATACAGAAGTAAAATAGCCAGTAGTACCGCGAACTCAGTCACACACGCCAGCAAAATGGCTTCTTTGGTCAGGAAGATTGAGGAAACGCCTACCACCAATCAGTGTAAGCCGGCAGTCCTGCTAGCCGGCAGCCAGGCCAATAGGAAACCTGCAGTAACATGCAGGAACCAAACGTACACGGGGCTGGTATCTACAACCTCGGGCAGCCAATAAGCGGCGAAGTTCTCCCGTATCAAACGAGCCGCCACGTCATTTCACGTCTGTTACTATTTAGTCTGAGACTGAGGTAGGGGCACAGCAAATTTCCAAAACGTGGAAGGGGGGGGGGAGGAATAAGGAATAAATTATGTTCTAACTTCCGTCTTCAAGAAGGTGCAACAGAAATCATCTTGGATAATAATGTTTTGCTTCCATAAAACGAATTTTAATAATATATTATTTTACTAAAGAAAAGAACAAGCAAAATTATTATAAGTAAACATGTCATGTTTTAGATTTCCCTCACTTCAAATATTCAAAGAGGGGCAATATACCCTTTTCCATACCCTGTCGTTGTGCCGCTGCATGGAGGTAACAGTTGTGAGAGGTGGAATAGTCTAACTGTACTTGTAGCATTGAGGCGACAATTGTGGGAGGTGGAAGGGATGTCGCTGTTGTTGTAGCATGGAGGTGACAGTTGTAGCGTAGAGGGGACAGTTGTAGCATAGAGGTGGCAGTTATGAGAGGTGGAATGTATGGTCTTTGCTCTTGCAGCATGGAGGCGACAGGTGCGAGTGTGAACTCAGCAGCCAGGTCGCTCGCCCCGGACCACAGGAGAGCGGGAGACGTCGTTATTGACGCCGGTGGAGGATTGTCGCAGCGCCTGGGGCTCATGTGCTCGTGTTTCTGGCTCCCGGGACACGCTGCCTGCTCGACCATTAACTACTTGTTTATATGAGGCGGGCAGCGGGCTATTCCCATCACGCGCCCTGCCGCCCATTACACATGCTAATCGACTTGTCTTCGGCGGCCACGTGGCCGGCCAGCGCCCCAGCACGCGTGTCTGCGCCTCGCCCGCCCTCCGCCGCAGAACAGCGAACCCGCTAGAAGCGCAGCAATGTTGTACGTATCTAACAAAATGCTGGCTTTGCTTTTTGATGTTGGTCTTATGTACATTGCTATTTGGATTAATGGGTCTTCCATGCTGCCAGAATCTGCTTGCTTTAATTAGCTTGTTCAATAAGTTAATAAATAGTGTAAACCGCCCATATACCACGACGTACCTTAATATCGTGATAAATCATATTGTGAGCTGGACAAGAATTGGGAATGTTCTGTGTACCAAGTTCACTAGGTTACCAAGACAGAGCAGGAACGTGTAGTTACGACAATAAGTGACCAATGTACTATAAGCTCATAATTTAAAAGTTATTAACATATATGCCTGGTACTGAATTTCGAAGGTTTAGTATCACGAAGACTCCGGGCTGAAAATTCATCATCATCACTAGAGATGATGGTTTATCGCGGGAAAACTTGACTATTTGCTAGACTTCAACATACGCTCAGCTTATGAAAAGATAACTGGCTTTCGCTTGTACGTGGAGGTGTTGCCCCAATTTGACTAAGCCAATAAGAATCCCGCTGTTGTAATATTTTATGCCTGTTATTGGTCTGCAGACAGCTACGGTGTGTCAGTGGTTTCAAGGCTATGTTGGTGCAAAAAAATTTCGCGATATACCATCATCTCTAGTCATCACTGTATAATTTAAACCAAAAAATTCTTTGCAACAACATTTGCTTTGCGGCAAAGAAAGTTCTTTTTTAGAATTTGGAATATGTGGTAACACGCGCTGTTCACATTGCACTACCAAAAAGAAAAAAAAACACCTGTCGCCCCGTCAGAGTTCCTCCTCTGCAAAGTCCACTGTAGTTGGCAAAGTAGATAATGTTTACCCTGCTTTGTTCTTCACAATAAATCATTCAGATTTGTTTCTGAAAATATATTTGAAAGCTGCCATGAAAGTGCGGTATTTCTTGGGATAGGCGATACATCTGTTCTTTCTGCTGTGGCAAGCGGTGTTTTGTTGGCACAAAGGAATACAGTTGTCGAGAACTGTACAAGGTTGTTAGCTTATGGACACTACAAGCCCACTTGCACTCTGATCTACAGGTGTAAGTAGAGGCCACTATTTTGCGTGAAAAGATTTCTGCGCCAGTTCGTCTCAGTGTACATTTATCTTTAATAATACGTCATACAATTATAGGATCTCCACTGAAAGTCTAAAATAGGGTAGTTGTCTGCGAGAAGACAGCACTCCTGTCCAGTGACTGCACCTACACTCTAAATGTGAATTAATGAATATTCACTGTATCACGCCGATAGATGGAACAGTTTCGTCAAATTGAATCGGTGAGAAACCACTGAGAAATCGGTGAATATTCACTGATTCCGATAAAGAGTGCCAACATTCCACAAGTTAATTAGTGAATGTCCACAGATTTCTCAGTAATTTTTCACTGATTCAATAAGTGAAAACTGTTCTTTGAAAACAGCTGAAAAACTGTGGATATTCACTTATTCACTTTATAAAGATGTTGGTACTCTTTAAGGAAATCAGTGAATATTCACTAATTAAACAATGACTACTCTCACTGATTCAAATTGTTGAAAATTCTTCATCCATCAGCGTGAATCAGTGAATATTCACTAATTCAGATTTAGAGTGTAGAGGTTAGGTAGCGGTGTGGTGCGCTTGCTGTGTCGTCATTATAGCTTCCACACTTATAGGTCTTGAATACGAAAAATGCGTTCACTCACGTGACCACTTAAGGGTGTTCAAGTGTGATAAAATCACAATTTTATATTTTATGAAATATTGTTAGTTTTGTAGACGATATTTGCGAGTTCAGTTTCCTCTTACGAAACAATTTTAGCTCTCATAGTTTTCTCATAACGGGGTGTCAAAGTCAAAATTTGCTTTTTACACTGTCATGCAAATAGTGAAAACCTGCTTACTTACTTAATAAAATGATTCACTGTGAAATTACATCCCATGAGATATGCAGTAAAACATTAAAGACCCACAACGTAATATTTTGAATTTAAAAAAAAAATCGCAAATGAGCAAAAGAAAATTTGTAAATTCAGCAATTTTTTAAAAATATAAAAACAGTGCGTGAGATTCTTTCAAGTATTTTATTACGTAGCCCACGTTATGATATTTCACTGTGAATTATATCACGTACATAAGTCGATTGGTTTTCACTATTTGCATGGCAGCATAACGTGCAAATTTTGACTTTGACGCACCGTTACGAGAAAACTATGTCAGCTAAAATTGTTTCGTAAAAGGAAACTGCACTCACAAGTATCGTCTACGAAACTAACTTTATTTCATGTAAATATAAAATTATAATTTTATCGCACTTGAACATCCTTAACTGTTGTTAGTGTTGGTTAAGTCTTAAGAAGAGTGGGATTAATTGTAAAGAAAAACACGTTTGAAATGAGGTGACTGCATGGATAAAATGAAAGCTAAGTTAAAATCAGAACACTGCTTATTACGTAACTGCGCTACAACCTGTGTCGTGCGTCTCGACTGCTAGTGAGACATGTATTTGTCGCATGAAACAATTAAAAGTGATATGGCAAAAGTATTTCCTCCTTACGAGCTTTACATTGCAGCCCCCAAAAATCCAGTGTCCAAGACATCTAACTCTAAGATGTGCGGCATTTGATGCGCTTCAAGGTCGACCTTACTGCTCCGTCGTTTTTGAGCCTCTCACGCGCGGGTTAACGGCGCCCTAACACCTTTCAATGTGAGCGCATTAAATTAAGACCCTGATTTTTGACGAAAAGCAGCTTTACTGAGAGGTGTCGTTTAATTGATTGTGCCAATGACAACACGGTTATTGCAGGACCACATGTCTGTGATTTGCGGATTGAACCACAAAAAGCTGAGTGTTTAAACAATACGATCACTACACGTGTGTACGTAAGGCACTGAAACAAAGTGATGAGAAATTATTTTCACTACAAATCAGTGTCTGCCATATCACTTGTATCAGAATTATCTCCAACCAAATCCCACCGTAGCTAATATCATGATACCAGTACAACTGCTACCAAGCCCAGTGAATTTCAAAATTAAATACCACCACCCCATCAGACTTCCCCCCATCCAAAGTCGACTCTAGGGTAAATTTTACCCAGGGACCCTATTTACAGAACTTCAGCAGCCAATTAGCGACTAGGCAATGTCAGCCCTATAGGTGTAGCCAGGGTTCCAACAATGGGGATGCAGGAAGGTTTCGATCACGCCCTGACTTTGAGGGTGAGGGTAAATTTTTACACGTCGCCGGAATGTATACACCCCAAACATAGGCGGGGGGTCCTGCGGTCCTCCCCCGAGAAATTTTATGATAGAGGTGCAAAATAGTGCTGTTTAGACAGTTTTACGGTCAAAATATTGAGTATACTATTGGGCGAAATGGTAACATTTTTTAAAGAGAATGTTATTTGAGTGAACATTCAAACACATTCAGTGTACTATTTAAGGGAATTATTCAACCTCAGTTATAATGGGGGTGCGGTCGCACCCCTTCGCATCCCCCTGGCTACACGCCTCCGCCCAAGGTCACAGACCAGCGAGTTCGGCTGTCGCGTGTCGTCGCGTGCCCTGGCTTAGCCCGGCGACAAATTGCCGCTCCGGCGAGGCGGAGAGAGGTGATAATGAACACTCTTGCGCACCCCGGGACCCACGACGGTGGACCGGTCCCACTCCCCCTCCAGTCCTATCATAGAAGCACACCTGAGTGACCACTTACCAGCGTCATTTCCGCCCTCGTCTTCTGCGTGCGTGGATTCTCTGGTCGCCGCGTGATATTGCCGCCGTAGCCGCTGGACGCTTTTAATTCCAGTATTAAGGCAATTTTATCCCCTTCCCCACCACACTCCCCCCCCCCAGTTCTTCGCCTTAAGAGCAAGTGTTTTCGTGGACTCGCCTGGGGCTACATAACCTCTTTCAAATTATAGCTCTAGCGTGAGTCGTGTTTAACTGAATCACTGGCATGATGTTAATCGCCGGTTGCCGAATTTGTGTTATTATTGGTAGTTAGAATCTGCTTTTCAAGAATAGTAACGTATACCAATATTGTAAGGAATTGCGCTCCACATCTCGTAAAATTGTGATTCTTATACCGTACTTAGAGATGGTGAAAAATCACGAGAGTGTTTTCTGCCAGCGTATTTTGCAAATCACTGTAGCGTCCTGCGGATTGTATGATTGAATGACGTCGGTTGTCTGAAGAATGAAGAGACGTTGGTTAGCACTTAAGAGTGCGTGTGTAGAAAAATAAACGCTAAAATCTACGATTGATTTCTAATCTTTTTTCGAAGCCCATATGGATAAAATACTCAATGACAATCCTAGATAATGGTATTTGCCAACTTGATGAGTAAATATTTATCCAGAATTACTAATTCGTTACGCGTGATCTCTTGCGCCGCAGTTAAATGCACGAGGTTCCGGCGTCAGAGATTGTGCCTCAGAAGTTCGTAACACTGGAAACAGTTTTGTTTAAAACGTTGGCTAGAACTATTGTCTAGGATTGCTATTGTTTAATTTTCGCAAATAGCTCCAAGAAACCTACAGTTATAGATTAATGATTTTAGCGTTGAATTATGTACCACTCACGAAAGTTTTTTTTATACAGCATTATTAAAAGTGTTTAAAATGCGTTACGAAAAGAAGGCTTACTTTAAACTATGTCGTGACGGACGATGCCGTTGGTCGGCGTACTTTTTCGGGGATCTCCCGTTTCTCCCGCCCTTTCATTTCGGCGCCGCTCCATACTCACCTCATGTCACAACTCACCAGCGCTAAAGACCCCGATGTTAAGCGCTGAGCAATAAAATCTCTCTCTCTCTCTCTCTCTCTCACACACACAGGAATAAAGTGGAACAAAAATATTTTCTATATAGCCTAACTATCTGTTCTTACAGTAATGATGTGACAAAACAGTCTTGAATAAAAGCCATGGTTCAAGGTTTTCCATTACTGTATTTACTCCGTAGATAAAACAGTATATGACAAATAAATACCCTTGCTCATAGAGAATTATTCTTCACATCCTCCCCACCCAGGTCAATCTCCAAAGGTATAACCAACTGTACAGGGCGAGGGGCGAGTGATTCTGTTTCCTTCAGGAGTATACAGTGATGCAGTCCTCATTAGTCCGTCTCGGCCTTCTGTGATTTTCTTTATCCCTGCCCTTTTCCATATGTGGTGAGGTCGGACTTCATCCTGAAGAATAATATCTCTAACTTTACATTTGGCAGCCTTCTTCTTAGGTAGACGCGTCTCATGTAATCTTCTTATCGCAGCAGCAAATATTCTTTCGTCCAACGTGAAATGAAATCATCTGCCAATTTTTTCTTCGTTCTAAATTCCTTCGTCAGGTCTCTGTTGGTTATTGATTCTATACCGTGAGTCTATCTCCAATGAGAAAATGTGCTGGAGTCAATATATTTTCCTCTTCTTCAGTTAAGGGTCTAGAGTTTAATGCGGTTTCTATGCTGACAAGAACAGTGTAAATCCCTTCTTCATCCATGCTGGTACGTCCTAGTACTTTTCTGAGACGTTTGATAGTACCCAACATTCTTTCACTCCATCCTCCCCACCAAGCCGTACCAGGAGGATTAAATTGCCACGTTATTCTCTGTTGGGCAATAAACTGATGCGTCTTACTGTCTGTTTCATTTACGTACTCATCACTTCTACTTTCTTCGCCATCAAAGTCATCGCCTTCATCTGCATCTGAACTGTCGACGTTGCCCTGAATTAGAAAGTAGTTTATTAATTGCTCTTGATTGCCGATCACTTCTAATTTTAATTCATCGATGATATTTCTGGATACAAAACTTGTTTGGCTGCCATTGTATAATACACAGCGTGCGAGTATCATAAGCCCAGTATAGGTCCTGATATCCATATGCGAGCAGTCTGTAGGTGAGTGAAGTTTGGGAGCCCAACCCCAACATTAGTAGCTATTTTTTGCGATACATGTTGATGATCGGATGTATTTTTACACACGGATCTATGATGACTCTTCTGGCATGATATATTTTGTCTCTTTTGCGGCAGGTATTTACATTATGTCCCTTATTGAGGCAAATGAAGCATCTGTTAGAGGTTTTCAACTTCCCAATACGATCACTTACATCAGTGACAGTCACACAGTCTTGAGCCCAATGCTCACGAGAGTCACGAAATACACTTATTTTTCCTCTGTATTTGACTTGGCTGAGAGTTTATTTGAAGTGTTGCTGCCGTGGGAGGGTTTGCAGGTAACCTAAAATGACTTCCACGTATTTTCTCAGTTATTAATGTTCCTTCTACCTGCTGCTTTATGAACTCCATTAATTCTGTAAGATTTCCTTCTGATAAATTATCTTGCCTGACATGAATGATCCACTGTTCGCATATATCGTTTGGAAAGGTTCGAAGTATTTTTGGCGCTAGAATTCTGCCGTAAGCATTAATGTTCTCTCCCAAAGACTGAAGTGCTTGTATTCTGCAGCTACACTCAAGGAATGTCGAATTCAGGAGAAGCAAAATTGATAGGTTTCAACTCATCCAAGTAATCTAAATGTGCTTGTATTATGCGACTTGCGCCTCCGTATCGGGATTGAAGAATTCTCTTAGTTTCCTCATGTTTGAGGCAGTTATTGCAATACCATCTACCAATAATTTTGGTTCGCCCTTCAGATATCCTCGTAGAAAAACATGCTTGTTTACTGTGGACAGGGTAATAGCCTATCATCATCTACGAATGATTTAAACTGTTCTCAGAATTGAAACCACTTTTCTACATCTCCCGAAAAGGGTTCTAATTTTATTGGCGGTAACTTAACAGTTGCCACGTTTCCATATCGGATTCAAATCGATCTGAAACCACTTTCGGGATTGAGAATGGTCATGTAAACGGGATCCAAATCGATTTGAGTCTCAAGGTCGTTCCAGCTAAAATTAGGATCGACTCGGATTGAGTTCGATTTGAAATGACATGTAAACACAGATCGTCCTGAAAGTGTATCGGGATGAAATTCACACACTCTATTGGCATCTGTTTACAAATAATAGTCCTAATAATGTCGCATGTACCGGTAAACAGGAATATTTGGACAACGGAAGAGGTGTTCCCGCTTACTGAAATATTCAAGGAAAAAGAAATTCGTCGTCGGTTGATGGTAAACGGACGAAAAATGCTGTTTCTCTTACACGCTCCATTCGTTCTTGCTCCTATCTTTGCATTAAATTAGCGAACATTAATTGCCAAACTACTACGACTATCAGTAATTTTTTCTTGTCCATTGTAGCGTGTAGATTATTTGTCTGATATTTTCTCCAACATAAACGGAAAACAATATGTGTTTACTGTTAATTTATGACATTACTACCAGCTTACTTGCTGCAACGAAATATTTACCACCACACATTTCAATTAGCGGATACAAATCGATTTCAGTTCGAATTGACATTTTGCATGTAAACGGATATCGACTCAATACTGATTTAGTCCTCGATTCGATTTCAATCCGACATGGAAACGTAGTAAGTGTGCGTTTCCTGGGGGAACATGTACTATCTGATAAACCGAACTTGTGTTCTGTGTACTTAAATCAACCACACTTGTTAATCAATTTTGTCGCTTTGTGTATCGTAATTTTAGCCTTATCAATATGTGCTTCACAATTTGCTACATCTGCATCATAATCTTCATCTTCATCTGTAAGGAGATCGTGTATGGAGTCACCTAAGGCTGTAACATTTTCCGATGTTTCCTGCAGCCTTTCTCTAAAATAATCGTATTGATCTACGAGCGTAGTGTCGGTAAAACTGTCTATTTCATTTATGAAACGTGGAAGGTTACCTCTTTCTCTCGTAAGTTTTCGTTTCAGAAGTTGCAAATCAGACATGATTATTAAAAGCAATTACAAGTGGTCAAGTGTTTTCTAGTTACTCCAACAAATAAGTAATTAGTCTCACCTTCACGAAGTATTTTGTGAAAAGTTCCCGAGTTTTCGGCACCATTAAAACGTGACAAAACAGTCTTGAATAAAAGCCTTGGTTCATAGCATAGAAAAAATAAGGTGGTTCATAGTTTTCCATTACTTTATTTGCTCCATAGATAAAACAATGTATGGCAAATAAATACCCTTGCTCATAGACACGGCCGTAGAAGAACAGGTCTGGACATTCGCCTGGATATTTGACCCCCTTGTTGTTTGGCTGTAGTTCACCAAGTTACCGAGAATATTGTGTTTTATTGGCGCTGATGTTACGGCGGTCGGACCAAACTCCGCCCACTTCCTTCCCACTAAGATAAACAATTTATCAAAACGTATTTGTTATCAATTTATGAAATATTTTCTTCGCTCACAAATTTAAGAAAAGACTCCAGCAATCTTAATTTACTTTATAAATTTAACAATGGAAAAAATGGGCGGAGTTTGAGTCCGACCGCCCGGAAAACAGCGCCAAAAAGTACGACATTCTCGGTAACTTGACGAACTACAGCCAAACAACAAGGGGGTCAAGCAAAATACATTGTTAGATAGGCGAGTGTCCAGACCTGTTCTTATACGGCCGTGCTCATAGAGAATTATTCTTCTTAAATGACACGTTGGATGTAGCGGTATGGTGTGAAACTAACACATATTTTAATATTATATTTGTATAATTATTGTACTTTGTTATTTCAACATGTTTTATTTCATTGTTACGAATTTATCGCACTGCTATTTTTTTTTTTTTATTTTCTCCATGCAACGAAAATATGTTCTCCATAGTGACATTTTTTTATTTTAATGTTGGCAGCGTACATTTGAAATCAATTAAACATAAGGTGCTGTTCTCTGGTGGTTTGGCGAGATAATACAATCAGAACTCCCGCCAAATCGCTCAAGCTGTCCGGTATTTGTATGTAGTGTATTTGACAATATCGTAAGGGGAAAAACATTATTTTCAGGAGAAAATGTTAGCACTAGCTTATCTTGCGCACATCTACATCCCTGTATCATGTTTATTAGCAGCGTGTATTCAGACACGTTTCTGATTTGAATGTGCTAGTGAGAATAAGTTAACTGCGAAAACGCACACCTGCGACACAGCATATTTAGGAATACAGAAGCGAAATAGGAGATAGGACAGCGAACTCAGCCACACACGCCAGCAAAATTGGCTTCCCTGGCCAGCAACATGGTGGATAAGCCTACGGCCAATCAACGTAAAGTGGCTGACCTGCTAGCTAGTAGCCAGGCCAATAGGAAACCTGCTGTATTATACACAGGGCTGGTATCAATAACCTCGGGCAGCCAATAAGCGGCGAAGTTCGCCCGTGTCAAAAGAGCCGCCACATCATTTCGCGTCTGTATTACTATTGTGTCTGTGTCTAAGTTTTGCTGGTAGAACCCTAAGACGAGTAACAATTAAGGGCCCGGTCTACCGCAATTTTCATCACTATGTTTTTATTTTTATATTTTTAAATATATTTTTTCTTTGTTTTAGACACAAAATGTGACTAAATTTTGCTCTCATTAATTTATTTTTGTCTCGCGTAGTTTTTGCGAAGTTGCTCGTTAAAGCCAAAATTTGCACTTTTCCGTTTTAAGGACGACACTAAAACCAACTCACTTAACAAACTGAAAAAATTCACAGTGAATAACGATGTTGTAGGCTACAAGTTCAGCTACGCTGAACAACAAAATAAAATATTGTTGTGTTTAAAAAAAGGTAATTTTTTTAAATTTTTCTTTTAAATTTCAGCATTTTTATTTAAGTACAAAACGTTCTTATTCTTTGTTTTTATGAACGCGAAATTGTAGCCTGCGACGTCTTTATCCACTGTGAATTTTTTTTTTAGTTTGGTATGTCAGTTGGTTTTAGTGTAGTCCATAGTCATCTTTAGTAGAAGGCCACGGCCTTAAATCTGGCAACCCTGCAAGGAAGGGTCAGTTTAACACTATTTTTGTCCCGCCGAAGACAGTGGCTTCCCTTGATTCGCCGGTGTGTAGGGCAGAATAACGAATCAGGTACAGCCATTGCCTTTGGAGCGCTATATAGAAGTGTTAAACGACCCTTGTGTGCAGGGTTGCCAGATCTAAGGCCGCTGCCTTCTACTAAAGGTGGCTATGTGTAGTCCTTAAAACGAAAATATGCAAATTTCGGCTTTAACGAGCCATTACGCAAAAACTGTGCGAGATAAAAAAAAAACATTTTATAAGAGCAAAATTTAGTCATTTTTTAATGTCTTAAGCAATAAAAACATATCTGGTACAAATATAAAAATAAAAACATGGCGATGAAAACTGCGATAGACCGCGCCCTTAAAAACATCCAATCACTGACCACGAAGTTAACTTGCGCAAACATAGTTTCTAATAATTCAGGAAGGCCCTGTCCCTAAATATTAGTTGCATTAGAACACCATCATGCATCGCCATCGCTTGCGCTGAAAGGAATTTGCGAAATATTCCTGTCCCGGAACTTCAATGAAATTATTCACTGCAGCCAATCTTCTATGAACAAAAAGAAAAAAACTGCTTCCTGTGTTACGTATCACATACACTTTCCGCTGTAACAGAAATTGAAAATGGACGAGGCAAGCTGGACTCGAGAAACTGGACCAGATTTCAAAAAATTAAGATTGTGGTAATTTAGCCATTTGAATTCACGTCAGTTAGCGTTTATACGACCAATCAGATTGAAATCAAGACCAATTTTGCAGAATATGTAGCTGAGCATGAGGGGCATAATTATGTGTAGAACCTGTTGTTGGCTCCTGCGACTCAAAGAGTGAGAGAGGAAATAATGAATGAACTACCGTGTCAGGTTGTACAAGAAGAGCGATGAAGGGATTTTATTAATTTGTTTTTTAAACTCGACAAACGTTACACAACATGTCGTCGCCTTGTCGTCGAGTAGGCGTGCCGGTAATTTTGGAAGTTCTCAATGTCCAAATTCTTACGGTTTGCATACGGGTAACATTTTTACCAAATGTTACTAGTATTCAAGACCTTATAAAAAGTTCTGAATATATGGCTCCTAAACTATGTAACCGCCTACAACTCATTGTTAAACAGTTATCATGAGAAGCAATTTAAAAAAGACTAAACTGTTCTTTCAGTTAAATCCTATTTATACTGTTAATTAGTTTTTTAACCTAGATTTAAGTAACCTGTGACTTGTGTACCTACGTAACTCTTTATATATGTTATATCCTTTGTATTCTTACTGAGAGTGCACAGTAAAAAAAAATTGTACATTTACAAGGAAAATCTTGTAAACTAATATCAGAACATTATTACTCTGGTAACAAAAGTGAGATGTCAGAAACCGTATAAAGTGGTTACAAATTTTGTGAACACCTTTAGGAACTAGTAAAATAAATGTTAATGAGCAAAGCTTTCGATTTGAAACAAAATAAATATAGGAGACCTATCACATTTTACAGAACATTTCGCACTTTTACAAAAAAGATTTTTGGAAACTAGTTTCCAATTTTTTTTTTTTTGTAATTGTTGTAAAGTGAATCAGATATTAGCTGTACATGTTCAAAATTTGTTTGTAGATTTACATAAATGTTTGTAAATTTAAAAGAAATGTATAAAAGTACAAGTTTTTTGTAGGTATTACAAAACATTTTAGTAGTGTTACAAAAAACTTTTTTGGAAACAGGTTTCCAAAAAAACCTTCTTGTAAAATTACGAATTTTTTTTACTGTGTATCCTTGACGTGATTTATGGCTGTATTGCTCTCAAATCCAACAAAATAAAATCAATTCTTCTTACGTTATTAACGTGTCTCCAGTTGTCTGATCCAATAAAAACTCTTCTGCCTCACTGATGTAAGCAACTTTACATTGCCACGTAAGCGCGGTCAAATTATACGTATATAGCAGTGGCGAAGCGGGAAGTGTTCTAGGACAAGCGATGATTAGCAGTGACTGTACAGAACTCTCAGTTGCTTGTGGAACCATTTGACTGGTAGGAGCACGTACACTCCTCAGCCAGTAGCATGTAAGAGGCGTGGAACTAGTTCTCAGTCATACACCTAGGTCTCAGTAACAAAACTGTAACCTGCTCAAAGTGTATATATAGTCGGTTCTCATACTGCTTGCCTTCGAACACGTCCACGCTTCGCCACTGGTATATATACTCTATCCACTCTAAGGTTGCATCTAATTCATTCAAGTGAATGACAATAAATTTGTTTGCACATCATACATTTCATTTGAATGATTGAAAAATACAAGGAAACTGGGTTATAGCACAATCACAATGTGAGGAATCAAGGTATAATTCAATTCCTTTGAATAATTTCGCTAGCAATTTTTATTTCTGCTGTAACCTTAGATTGGACAGAGTATAGCCTGTTCACTATAAACTAAGCAGTCAGCAGAACTTGTAATTAATTGCAAATATATTTTAGTGGGCAAATAGATATTAACTTTTGATAGTGTTGAAACGTTTACACTGGTTTTAGTAACATGGAAGTTTTCATATTAAAAATAGTAAAGATGGCTGCAAAACGGCCGAAAGAAAACTTTATGCAGTGCTCACTTTATCGTGAACGGCCTATAAAGGGTTTTGCACAATGGTTAGAACTACTTTTTTTTTTTTGTGAAAAGAATTTTTCATCGTTTCGTTTCAATGCGGTACGTGCACATCTGCAGCTCTGCGGCATCTCACGTCTGTGATTTGAGGGCGTAACCCCAAGAAGCTGAGAATTACAAACATCCGATCACTAGATCAACGATTTAATGGCGAAATTAATTTTTCATTAGTTGGTTTCAATGTCTTTTGTGCACATCTGCAGCTCTGTTGAATGTTTGAACACTCTGGTTCTACTGGCAAATCACAGACGTAAGTTGGCACAATTGTTTTTATTCTGATTGAAGCAGTTAAATGGGAAACCAGTCTGAACCACAGACTAGACAGTAACACAGACGTGAAATGACGTGGTGGCTCATTTGATACGTGCAAACTACGCCGCTTATTGGCTGCCCGTGGTTGTTGATACCAGCCCCGTGTATGTTTGGTTCCTGCATTTTACTGCAGGTTTCCTATTGGCCTGGCTGCCTGCTAGCAGGGCTGCCGCCTTACGCTGATTGTTTTCGCCATGTTTCTGGCCAGCGAAGCCATTTTCCTGAAGTGTGGGGCTCAGTTTACCGTCATATTTCGGTTCTGTATTTATAAATATTCTGTGGCCGAGTCGACGGCAGTACGGCGGTTGGTACTTTGTGCGACCCTGTGCGGCCCGCACAGGTGGGTGATGTTCTGGTCGATCCGCCGAGGGCAAAAACTCTCTCCGTCTCTCTCTCGTCTTGTTCTCCGGCACTCTCTCGGCCATCGCCAGGGGTGGGGGGATGTCATCGGCCTTCAAGGTCGTCCTTGCGGCCCCGCGCGCATTCCGCCACATCGGCACAGCACTGGCTGTCTACCCCCTTCCTCGCCCCTACCTCGCTTTATCGTCATCCACCTGGCCATCCACTGCGCCGACATACCAACAACTCCTTACCAAATACACTGTATAGCAATGCCGGACCGCTTGAGCGCTTTGGCGAGAATTCTGATTGTGTTGTCACGTCAAACCACCAGAGAACAGCACCCTTCGTTTAATTGATTTCAGATGTACGTTGCCAACATAACATTTCTGGGTAAAATTTTTCTATGGCGAACATATACGTATTCGTTGCATGGAGAAAATAAAAAAAGTAGTAGTGTGATCAATACGTAAACATTAATAAAGTATGTTACAATAACAAGACACAATATTTATACAAAAATAATATCAAAATATGTGTTAGTTTCACCTCATACCGCTAGGTTATTTTTCACAAGCTTGCTCTTAGTATTTGCATAGAACCACCTGCAGCTACAACAGTCTAATACCATATTTGTATAATTTATTTGTTTACCCACGTACAATTCAGCCATAGGCCAGTTTACAATAAAAAGTGTAATAAATACTGCAATATTAACATTTCAGTAAACAAAAATATAGACAAAAAATTATAACTAAAGGACAAATCAATAAAACAAGGTGAAAATTAATTATAGTAATAGTAGCTATAAAAGTAGTAAATAATAGTTACAATTCTTATTTTTAGTCTAAATACAGTCGTATAAGTTCCAATAAAGTACCCTCCATCCTAATCGTACACTAATAATTTTGATATTTTATAAGTTCGTGTTTAATGGTCCTGTATTTGCTCTTATCCTGTGGGCATTCGTGTAGTAGCGTTTCTTGTTTATAATAGAGACTAACACCGGGCAGCTCTATGCTAATAACAAAGAGAGTGAGTGAGAGATTTTGGTCAGCGCCTTAACATCGAGGTTTATAGCGCTGGTGAGGGGTGATATGATGTGAGTACGGAGCAGCGCTGGAATGAAAGGGCGGGGGAAACGGGAGATCCCCGAGAAAACCCACCGACCATCGTCCGGCACGATTCCCACATGCAATAATACGGGGACCGACCCCGCCGGGATTCGAACCCGGATCGCCTCTGCCGCCGCGTTTTGGTGTTCTACCAGTAAATCTCAGTCTTGAGGTGTCGCAGTAAACTCTTTCTCATTGGCCCAGTCAAATGAGAGACGCCTTTGCACAAATACACACTGCCGATAATCATAAAGTAAACATATTTGATATGAGCTTTATACATAGCAGTTATCTTGAAGAATACCATGCAGTATTGTAACAACAACAAACAAATCGACATTACACCCTTTGTTGCAGTTAGGAACCGGACAATAGAGGTTTATATCGTAACAACTGCATAGTAAAACGTATTATTTACAACAAAATTAAAGGAAAATAAAAGAATGTGCTTATCTTGCGGTAGAGAAATCTTCCTCTACAGCAAATTTTACATTTATTTATTCTCTGACGTTTTCTCCTTTGTAGTAATATGAATTACTATTTATAACCGATTGTTTTTTTTTTTTTAAATTATCTTATTTACGTTTCCACCACCAAGTTTATAGCCGAATTTAATTGATGGCAAATGATTTATTATCATTACTAGCTATATACACTTCAAGCAAAATTTTTCTTTACGTCGAAACTATATTCTAGTAATTCATATTTAAATAAACTTCTTTCATTACCGCAGAAAAATCGTCTTGGTATTTTGAAAGTGTGTACTCGAGACACTGTCTCGTTAAGTTTACGTGTTCCTTACTCTGGAGCATACGGTAGCTCGCGTGATTGAAAAACTGGCAAGTAATTACGTTCGGAAACCCCCGGCGTGTGCGTGGGTGCATGTGTGTTTAATGTTTGCTCTCATGTGTGTTTATTTATTGTGGACCTAGCGTAATCCTTGTATATGGTGGCTGGACAACTGTGAGGTATGTACCACCACCTCGAGTGTGGGTAGTCAATATGTTTGTTCTGCGACACTCGACTCTAGTCCCTGAGTGTGTATGCGCTGTCGACACGCGCTGTTGTGCAGGTTATTCATGCCAGATGTGAGTAATGTCTAGAGTTGGCGAAAGGAATTTTACACCTACTTCTTTCTGCGTTTTACGTTAACGGCACACACTACAGCAATTTTCATCACAATGTTTTTATAATTATATTTATACCAGATTTTTTTCTTTAATTTTAGACACACGAGTGAATACATTTTGCATTTATGAATTTTCTTAGCTCGCATAGTTTTTGCGTAAGGGCTCGTTGATGTTACCATTTTGAGGACGACATTAAAACAAACTCAATTACCAAACTAAAAACAAAATCACAATGAGAAATGATATTCTAGGCTACAAGTTCACCTATGTTAAAGGTCAAAATACAATATGTTTGTATTTAAAAAATATTAATTATTGTAAATTTTCATTTCAAATTTCAACATTTTTATTTAAAGACACAAAAATCTTATTCATTGTTTTTAGCCTACAACAACTTTATTCACTGTGAATTTTTTTTCAGTTCAGTATGCCAGTTGGTTTAAGTGTCGTTCAGCCGTAACATGCAAATTTTGGACATTTAACGAGACATTACGCAAAAACTATGAGAGATAAAAATATTGATTAAAAGCAATATTTATTCACATTTTGTGTCTAAAATAAGAAAAAATACATGTTACAAAAAAATAAAAACACGGCGATGAAAAGGCGCGGTCTACCGCAATTTTCATCATCATTATTTTATTTTTTATTTGTACCAGATATTTTTCTTCTTATTTTAGCCACAATATGTGACTAAAATTGGCTCTTATGAAATTTTTTTTTATCTCTAATAGTTTTCGCGTAATGGCTTGTTAAAGTCATATTTTGAATGTTTCCGTTTTAACGACTACACTAAAACCAACTGATATACCAAACTCAAAAAATCACAGTGGATAAAGACATTACAGGCTAAAATGGCATGCTCATGAAAATATAGAAAAAAATTATTAGAATTTTAAAAAAAAAATGCTGAAACTGAAAATAAAAATTTAAAAAATTCAATAATTTTTTTAAAAATACAAATCATTTTAATTCTTTATTTTTATGAGCACGACATTGTAGCCTGTAATGTCTTTATCCACTGTGTTTTTTTTTTTAGTTTTGTATATCAGTTGGTTTTAGTGTAGTCGTTAAAACGGAAACATTCAAAATATGACTTTAACAAGCCATTACGCGAAAACTATGAGAGATAAAAAAAATTTCATAAGAACCAAATTTAGTCACATTTTGTGTCTAAAATAAGAAGAAAAATATCTGGTACAAATAAAAAATAAAATAATGATGATAAAATTGGCGGTAGAATGCGCCCTTAACTTACACATACATCTACAACTCCGCCTCGTTGTTACTGGATAGCCAGGATTTGTGGAGAGGGTGGCACATTTTACTGTTCCAATTAGAAAAATGTTGCTACCCTGATAGCATAATCAGCTTGATTCAAGCTTGAACAATACTTACCGCGACAAGGCTGCAAGCTCGCAGCAAGCTTGTCATGTCAAGCCATCAGCTTGAATCAGGCTTGAATCAAGCTAACTAGTTTCCACACGACAAGCCTGCAGCAAGCTTGCGAGGAAAGCTTGATTCAAGATTGCTGCAAGCTTGTAACAAGCTTGCCTACAAGGCAGGATACAACTGTAAAAAAGTAGGCTTTACTCAAGCTTGAATCAAACTTACCAAATAGGGCCTGTAATGGCAAGCCTAAATTAAGTCAAATGCAATCTTGCCGCATGCTTACATGCTATCTGGGTAGCCACGTGTCTATGATTTGCTGGAAGAACGTCAAGATACTGAGAGTTAAATACAACAAAATACTGCCATGAAATAGAGATGCAGATATGCACGTAGATTGGGCCATGAACTTCTTGCGAATCTGCAACTCTGCTTCGCAGTCAGTGATTTGATGTTTTAACTCTCAAGTGTCTTGAGGTTCCATCCGCAAATCACAGACGTGTTGTGTTGCAGCGACCATTTTGTGATTGCTCAGTATAATGAGCGACGTCACTTTACAAATACACGCTGCCAATAACCATGAAGCAAAGCTGCAGATGTGCACGTAAGACGCTGAAACAAACTCAGGCGAAAAGCTCATATAACTACACATAGGTAGAGACATGCAAAATTCGCGTTATTTTCTGACAGCTGACTAGACTCCAAGTGACTATAGGCTTGCTCGACGTCTCCCGCTGGCCGATATTGTCGTGACTTGCCGCGGAGAACACTTACACGGTAGAGAGGTCAATCTCTGTAAAGACGTCACACACGTAATTGACAACACATAAAAGTACATGGCCAATTGAATCGCAGATTATGCTCTGTTATGTATAGGAAGGTGAAGTTTAGTCTGCTACCAAACGATAACGCGAATTTTGCATGTCTCTACACATAGGGCATCGGCTTGTGGGTTGTTGCCAGGTAGGGCTGCAGTTGCCAAGAGCTGTACAGGGTTGTGCGCTGGTTGACTCTACAGCCACTGACACGCTGATGTACAGGTGCCCCTTACTACTGAGTGGTCACATCACATCTAGTAGCAGGCAAATATTTCATGCTCGTTGGTCTACGGCGCGTTCATCAAGAGTGTACAGTACCGACTATTTGCAGCCCCACCTGGTAAAAACCCACGAGCCGCCACTGGCATTTAAACACGTTATTAACAATTTTCACAAAAAATCAGTGTCTCTATGTATGACTAGGGACAGAAAATTTTCGCGTAAAGATTTTTACACCATAATGTTTGAACGCCTTACGTGCACATACACAGTTACACTTTATGGTTAGTTGCTCTCTGTATTTGTGAAGTGAAGTCTTGCTAATCGAAGCAAGGTTAACAGCGACACCGCACGCTTGTGATTTGCAGATAGAACCCAAGGACTATCGGAGTTAAAACATCCAATCACTGGCCACAAAGCAGAGCTGCAGGTGTGTACATAAGACAATGAAACAAAGTGGGGCAAAAATCTTCGCGAAAATTTTAGGTCCCTACAAATAACACATCATTAGAGATGATGGTTTATCGCGGGAAAACTTGACTATTTGCTAGGCTTCAACGTGCGTTCAGCTTATCAAAATATTACTGGCTTTTCCTTGTACGTGAAGCTACTGCCCTATTTGGTTAAGCCAATAAGAATGCCGCTATTTTAATATTTGATGCACGTTATTGGTCTATAGACAGCTACGTTGTGTCAGTGTTTTCAAGGCTATGTTGGCACAAAACATTTTCGCGATATACCATCATCTCTACACATCATGCTAAATTTATTTTATTGACTCGAGGTTTACTTGAAAATAAAAATACGGAGTCTTAAGGCTTCGCTCTTTAGTTTCGTAGTGTATTCTAAAATGTTTTTTTAACGCGAATAAATACATATATCAAAAATTTATCTTACAGTTTTATCACTTATATACCATCGTTTGTAGCTGCATTTTTCTGTTAGAATACACCAAACGGATTTTTATATTCTTGCCCCTGAAATATCACATATTTGTTGTCAAAAGAAGCCAAAATTAAGTAAAATAATGTTTTGCTAGCAAACGGTACATTATTTTGATAAACGCTGTGCCAAAATTGTGTATCGTATGACTGTACACAGACTCAAATTTTTTCAAAGCATTTGGTTAAAAATAATCAAGTTATTTGCAATTGTTTGAAATAAATGAAATACAATGGCCTTAACTAACTTAAATGTGCATTATTTACACATTGTCAGAATCAGCGACTGGTGTGGTAGGCAGCAGGACGAGGAACGGGAGATACAGCTCCTGCTTCTTTGTTAGAAGGAATGTCGGATTGGCAAAATTTCGTAGGTTGAACAAGAAAAACGGGGGTACAGATGTGACTTTGACCCTTATGTAGAGCACACGGTTTCTGGAGGTAAAGATAGGATAGCAAGTAGTCGCTTATACACACATTGTAAAGGTAGATGCCAGCAATATTTATCCGTGTTACCTACTATACATAGTCTTATTGGTTCACACCACATCTGTCACACCCACTGCACTGTACGCCGTTCGTTACTGGTCCCCTTAAATACAATGGAGTTCCTGTTCGTCAGTGTTCCAATTAAAGAACCCCATCTTAGACAGCACGTTTATAAACATAGCATGTTAATTTTAGCAGTAAACTGGCTTTTAATTTCACTCAAAATAAATAACGGTTTACGCAGTTGTATAGTTTTATACACGAAAATGGTGAACACTTGCAAGACAATGACACTACAAAATTTACTCTTCGGGGACAAAGAAACATTCATTTAAGTTCTGCTCGGGCGAAATTCCGGCATAGACCTCAAAGCGTTAAATCTAGGAAGAAATTAAACCTGGACACTGTTTTGGTCTCAATGACTTAATATTACTTATGCAGACCTATAAATACATACAAGCCCCGTGTATGTTTGGCTCCTGCATGTTACGGAAAGTTTCCTATTGGCTTGGATGTCGGCTAGCAGGGCAGCCGCCTTACGCTGATTGGCGGTACGCGATTCCACCATGTTTCTGGCCAGCGAAGCCATATTGCTGGCGTGTGTAACTTGAGTTCGCCATCCCACCTGCTATTTCACTTCTGTATTCATAAATATTCTGTGGCATAGTCAAGTAGGCGATGCCACTGTACAGAGTTACACGGCCAATAAATTTAAATAAAACTGTTGCAAAAATATTTTCGCGAAAATAAACGGCTTCTAATAGTTAACACTTTGATGACTATGCCAAAATGTCGCTCGAGAAGAACTTGCATGATCGTTCCTTTATTCCTGAAAAAATCCTGTTGAGAATACAGTGGCATTGTCTTGTCAGTGTTCATCATTATTGGATATAAACTATACATATGCGTAAATCGTCATTTATTGTAAACTAAAGTAAAAGTCTGTTAACAGCTGAAATTAACATGATAATTTTTAAACATGTTGCATAAGTTGGTGTACTTTGATTGGAACACTGACGAGTAGGCACATCATTGTATTTAAGAGTATCAATAATGAACGGTGTACAGTACATTGTGTGTGTCAGATGTAGTGTGGACCAATAAGACGATGTATAGTAGGTAACACGGAGACCAATATTGCTGGCAGCTCTATAATGTGTGTATAGTCGACTGCCTTCTATCCCATCTCAATCTGCAGAAAACGTGTGTAGATCATAAAGTGTTAGATTATATGAAAATGTGCCTTATTAGATTTGCATTATTTATGTATCACTGAATTTAGATTTCTAAAACGCATTGTTTATGGAAATATGTCTTAAGAAATTAAATTTTTTCCGACTTCAATGACTTGCATGTTACATTCGCTGTACTGTGTATATAGCCTACTTAAGTCATTCAATGAAACAGCATATAATAAACGAATAGACAGGTTTGAGTACGTAGATAACAGTGGTTGTAACATGATAATCATCGAACTCGCGAAAATTTTCCTTCCCCTATTTAAAACGGCTCTATTGAAAAAAATTACTTTATTTTATATACACTCTGTGGCGGCAAACTAGAAACGCAGAGCAGTTTATCTGTGAAACTAGGGCCGTATTTGGTACGAATACAAAATTAATTACGGAATTTTTTCATAGTTGCCTTAAGGCCTCGCTCTTTAGTTTTGCAGTGGTTTCGAAAATGTATTTTTAACGTGAATTAATACATATATCAAAAATTCATTTTACAGTTTTAACTCTTATACATCATTGTTTGTAGCTGAATTTTTCTGTTACAATACACCAAACGTGATTTTACATTTTTGCGTCTGAAATATCACATATTTTGTTGTCAAAATAAGCCAAAATTAAGCACAACAATTTTTTGATAGCAAACGGTACATTATTTTTAAAAATGCTCTACCAAAATTGTGTATCGTATGACTGTACACAGTCTCAAATTTTTTTCAAAGCATTTGGTTAAAAAATGTTTGAGTTATTTGTAATTGTTTGAAATTAAGTCAGTTGGTTTTAGTGGCGTACATAAAACAGTAAAGTGCAAATTTTGACATTTATGACTCATTACGCAAAAACTATGAGAGATACAAAAATTTACTAAGAGAAAGATTTAGTCACAATTTATGTTTAAAATAAGAAAAGAAAATATCTGGTACAAATATAAAAATAAAATAGACGTTGAAAACTGAGGTGAACCGCGCCCTTGAAGATCCTGTTTGGCTGCGGCCAGTCTGCGCCGTGTGACCTAGAAACATGAGAGCACTAAGGACGACTATTGCCAACTCACAACCATTGTTATCGCCTCTAGGTACACGGCACTCAACTAGCGTACAGTCGATTCAACGTGATTTTAAGGCGCGCTAATCTAAATAAAGCATGGTGCGTGACTTAAGACAAACATTTATTTCGCGTGTGTAAAACTTATAATCAAAAATATTAACTAATAGCAAAATCCTTATTTTTTGAAAATTTTTACATTCCCGTAATACATAAAGAGAAAATGGAAAAATGTGCGGCGTGCGAAGATTACTGAGAGCCACCTTATTTTACATGGGAAATTCATGTCAACATTTTTTACTTCATTGTATGATTATAAAACACAACAATTTCAAACTAGTAGTATTCTATGGAACATATCTAACAATCTTGTAAAATCAAAACCTTAGCAATGTATTTATTATTAATACGTCATTTTCAAATTGTAAGTAAAAAGGTCAATGGAATAAAATTAATGTTACAAAATTAATTTAAACTATTCTTTTTACAGTTTTATTTGTTAAGGAATTGTACTTACTATAACTTTTTTTGTAGAACTTCCCTTAGAAATGTGAAAAATTTGTGTTTCCTTTCGGACACAAGCTATGACTAAAACAACTTTCAATTAGTGTATCTTGGATAGTTGTTTTTTGAACAGCTGATGTACACATGAGTAACTTACATATATATTCTTGGAGGCTAGCCTACATGTCAGTGAACACGCGAATTATTTCCGTCTCCAGTCATCCTTCAATTTGATTGCAGTTATTATTTTGTGAAATTTTTTTCTTCTGGTAGTTATTGTTTTATTTCGTGATAGCGTAGCGGCTTTTTTTTCGAACGCGAGTAAACTTAAAATCACAAGCGACACCTGATTCTAACGAAAAGAATTTTGCGCCAGTTGTGTTATTCATTTATGTGCACATCTGCAGCTCCGCTTCATGGTCAGCGATTGGATGTTCCAGCATACGGCAGACGTGTAGCGTCGCAGTAAACTTGTTCTGATTGGTGTAGTTAATTGGAAGACGTCACTTCACAAAGACACGCTCCCAATAACCATGAAGCACAGCTGCAGATGTGCACGTAAGGCGCTGAAACAAAATTATACAAAAACCTCATCGTGACAAACCATAGTCACATACTAAATAGTAATACAGACGTGAAATGACGTGGCGGCTCGTTTGATATAGGCAAACTTGGCCGCTTATTGGCTGCCCGAGGCTGTAGACTCCAGCCCCGTGTCTGTTTGGCTCCTGCATGTTACTACAGGTTTCCTATTGGCCTGGCTGCCGACTAGCAGAGCAGCTGCCTCACGCTGATTGGCAGTAGGTGTTTCCGCCATGTTGCTGGCCAGGGAAGCCATTTTGCTGGCGTGTGTGACTGAGTTCGCCT
>PNEQ01110627.1:0-34947 GCA_003012365.1 Medauroidea extradentata
GTATTTGAAACCCAAGACGCTGACAAAAAAAAAAAAAAAAAGGACAAGTATGGAAATTCAAGCGTTTTCCCAGGATTTTTAAGGGCATGTCAAAATCAAGGACAATTAAAGCTTTTCAAGAATTCAAGGACATGTGGTCACCATGTAGACGTATTCAGCGGTAATTCATGCACTACGTTCTCTTGAATCTCTCGCAATTCGGCACCTTAGACGAACAGTTTTGTACGACAATTGTGAACTCTTCCAGATGTGGCTTGTGTGAGACTACGAACATTGCAACAAGCTTTCTGACAACTTCTCAAGCTTTGCCTGTACGTCTCTCCCCCCTCCAACTGTAACCTTTCTAGGTGTCAAACTGATTGTAGTCTATACAGCGCTAACCGAGTTATTAATCGTAGTCAGTGTAAATTTTTCAAAAACAATCATTGACGTAGCTGCCTACATATTTTACGAATTAATGTGCGTATGTTTGCACTTTCAAGAAAATGTAATCAAGCAAGCAAAAAAATTACAGTTTGCAAATTCAATTTATATGTTTGCTGCAAGAATAGTGCACGGAAAAAAATATTTTGTGGCAGCTACAAAATATTTTGTAGATATTTACTCTGCAAAACATATTTTGTGGTCACCATAAAAAAATTTTGTTGACACCACGAAAATATTGTGGCCACCACTAAATTATGTTGTGGTTGCTACAAAATAATTTTGCAGGGAGGGCTTCCTACAAAATTTTTCTTTCAGCGATGGTTACATGAAAACTATAATTTGGCAGCTATTTTGTGGTCTCTCCTAACGGATGAAACATATGAAGGCTTAAGACATAAATACAACATAATATAGAGAAGACATATGCGAAAACTCATACTTATACTAACATAAAAAAAATAAAAAAGAACACTATAATATAATTTGGTTTAAAGTTGAATAAGTGTTATAGCTTATTGCATGACATAATTTTATTAATTTACTGAGACTTTTAATAAGAATCCAGACTACTTTTGACCACTTTACATTCGCTTGTTGGTTGAAATTTATACAAATTTTAAAAAGGAATTCTCTTTATATGTGTACGAAATCAGATGACACTTAAAATAAACTGATACAATGAGGTAAAATAGTACGGAAATACATATTTTTCCTTGTCACCTTTTTAGTGACACAGTAAAATAATTTCAGAAAGTTGGGTACTTAATTTTTCGAGGTTTGATATATCTAACAATAAACATTTGTAACAGGTATTTTCAGATGTAAAATTTTCATATACGTTAAATATGTATTTATACAATTATTGTAAAGCCCATACGTTGTAGAAGTGTGACATTTTCAATATTGATGTATGTATCTCATGCAAAGAGGATTGGCTTTGTCTGTATTTTTAATTTGTCGAAGATGTTTACCAGTTGTTCTTACGATATTGGCGCGGTACAGATGCTTGTTTTAATACTATCCCCCACATGTGTGTCAAAGGTTTAACTATTTATTGTAACAATCATCTCGATTGGTATCTATATATACAGTTTTCACAACAGTTTGCAATCAATCAACGTTTGGCAAAAATTCTATTTGTACGTTGGTGAGTAAAATAGCGTCTTTTTCATAAACATTGTTCTAATTTCATAACGTTTAGTTATAGTTGGCATATGCGGTAGTTTTTTAAATTATCTTGTTCTATAAATGTCTGTTCACTGTAGTTTTTCTTAAAAATAACATTCTCCATTAGAAAAAAATAAATTTCCACATGTTCAACAAGTTGTAAAGTTTTTTTATTGGCGAGTCTCTCGTTTAATCAACATTGAATTATGGAAAACTGAGAAAATAACACACGGGCAACATAATAGATTAGCAAATATATTTCCCTGTTTAATCAATACAAATTCTACTGTGCAAACGACGGTTTAACTCATTAGTCCAGCTAAAATGTAACATCAACAATTACATAGGCCTATGTCACAATTAAGAAATTATTACGCTACTAATTTGTTTGATAATTTTAAAAGCGAACTATTTGTTTTCATAACTTTTACTTAATTCTATAGTAATATTTGCAGTAGATAGTAGTATATACTTGCTGTTATTTTGTTGTGGATAGTTGAGTTTAGTAATGTTCAATTTCCTTCTCTGACGTACTATGAAGTTAAGCTGGTTAAGTAACCCCCAATCTACAACAAACAGTTTATTTTAAGAAAATTATGCATAAAATTTACACACGTTACTGCTAAACAACAACACATATCTACTTAAACGGCAATACTTACGGTCACATGTTCACTGTTGCCAAGTGGTGCCGACCTCTGAAGTGTAGTCTTCTGCGCACTAGCTTACAGTGCAAGAGGTTCTGAGTTCAATTCTCTGGCCTGTCCGCTTATTAATTTGTATTCGCCTGTCTTATTTCTCACAAATAGTCTCCTTCTGCATTTGTCACAACATATGAGTTACTGGCCTAGCAGAAATGCTGGTAAAATTGTCGAATCTATGCAGGTATCTAGGCTTTGGTTTTCGGATATACCGCATGTTAAAAATAAGAAAATTAAACTTGACAAAAAATGTGAATGAGTTATTCTAAGATATAAGGCGTTGAATCTCTCCGGGAACCCTGAGGGTTTAAATCTCGTTACACGCTATTAATAATCTTAGGTCATTATTTACATTACTTAATATAAAGAAAATTATATTCCCTTTAAAATCATTAAATTATCTTCATATCTGGGAAAACATTAGTTTTAGTAACTATTTTTATTAGTAAAAATTTCTGGTTAAATGAGTTAATTTCAATTATGAAATCTCTAGTTATCGACATATCCTTGATGGAGCATTTTCCTCCACTATTTTCTGTATAAAACCACTGAAAACTGTGAATTTTCTGTTTTCAGTTTGATGTGATACAATATATTTTCACTAACACTGCGAATGCATATGAAGTCTGTCGTTGATAAAATCCACAATAAATAAAATGTGTCGTTTGAAATAAGTTTGTTTGGCTGTCATAAAGTCATAAATAAAGAGAAACATTTTACGAAAGGTTATGCGGCAGATAAACAATCCTGAGTTAACTAGAAATTAAACGTTATTCTTCCCGAATCGCGAAGTTGATCGTTAATAATTCGCGTGTATATATATATATATATATATATATATATATATATATATATATATATATATATATATATATATATATATATATATATATATATATATATTTATATATATAAACACACACGCACGCTAACTATAATACTTTCAAACGTCTGAAATCGAATTTCGTCTCTTTAAACAAAAATAAAACAGTCGTTTTTCAGCTATAAAAACTAAAAAAATAGTGTAGGACGAATTTCGTGCTGTAATGGGCTAGTGCAAATTAAGTTTGTTTGAAATATTTGTAAAGATAGGAAAAAAACTAAACGTTTCTTGGTTCTTCAAAATTTCCATGAAATTCACTCCAAATTAAATACTGATACGAGGGACTGTTACAACAAGTACTTTAAGAATTTATGATCGTGCTTTTTCTTGTAAGCCGGCTTAATTGATGTTTGACTATTATACCAGAAGATAGCATTGCAAAAGTGTAAATTGTACTTATGTGGTATTTTACGTGCCATCTAACAGCACAAGGATTTTCGTAGAGGTTCACATTTTTTCAAATATACGTGACCGGTTGTAATACATTGGGTAAATTTTCCCCCGAACTGAAGAGAGTACTGTCATGTGTTACTCTGGTAAAGTCTTGTTAAATTTCTAATTTATAGTTATAGGAAATAATTTCGTGTTTCGCATACTCCATGACAGTAGTTGCAGTAACAGATTACATTTATATACTCTTTCTCTTCTCTAAATTTATCGGCCCATGTACATACAATATTCCTTCCGCAATAGGTTAAAGAATACATTTTCCAGAGATGTGACATCAGTGAAACGGAGAGCAAATCTGCTGTTCACTTCAGAATATCTTTGTCAATTTTAACACAGTAATATTCTTGTGAGTAGAGCAATGTGAATTTTTGCTTGAAAGAACATACCTTGTTTGCGAAGAAACGAAAAATATATTTAGGGATGGTTTTTGCAGATACAGGTGCATTACGATTGAAAAAAAAAATTGATGTTAAAAGTTGGTGAAATGAAATGAGTCTTGCACACCAACGATAATATTTATACAGGTATTAAAGGGATACAACGTCTTTTAAAAAAATAAAACAGTTATTAATGAGTATCATGTTGACAATGTTGCTTAAAATTTTAAAAAAGTTTAAAATAAAAATATAAAATATAATATTTATATTTAAGTATTACGAAGTATTATTTTGCCTACAGAAATCCGTATTTTGAAATATGTTACTAGCAGTACTGTGATACAACCACAGATATTTACACTAGTGACAAAATGGGCAGTGGCGGATCTTAAACAGAGAAACTAGTTAATCTGCTAGAGGGTCTTAGTAGTTTGAGTACTTTCAAGACAGATGAATGGACGACTTATAATGAGGCGGAGCTCAAATCTGGTGTGGGTTACAAATTATTCCTACCTCCAAGGATGCCGCAACCGAACATGACTTTCTCACGGGCGTCCGGCTTCATATGTCTCGGATGAGACGTACGTAAAGAAAATTGATTATTTGATTAGAATTTGTCACTTTTCTAGGTAAATAGTGATCTTATGCATTTGTGTATCTTAACCATGGAATGAAACTTAAATATTTTACACCTACGTGCAAGTCTATGAGTGCGGAAACATTTTTGGTTTTTGCCATCTCCAATCAACAAATCAGCATGTTTGTAAACAAGCTTTGTTTCCCACAGTACTCTCCCCCTGCGGTGTGACGTCAGAGGGCATGTACTTCAAGTTGTCCATTGTACTCTTCAGACTGTCTTTTTATTACATATGTTACTTACGGCCCGCGACAGACGTGGACAAGTAACCTTCGACATCAGTACCTTGACCCGAGCATAATTCATAACTTTTCAAAACAAATGCTTCTGATATTTGTTTGTTACGAAATGCACATTATATAATAATTCTAGTTTATGAATTCTAGCTTATGAGATGTCTTTCATACATAAACAGGAAATGTTAGCAGAAAAAACGACAAACATTTTTTTTAATAAACTGGTATTTTATTTTGGTAAAAACTGCCAAAAAGTGTTCTAGATGTATGTCGTGCTGTAAAAAGATTTACCGCTCAATTATTTTGAAGCCACAGTTTACAAGAAATATTATCACGTGTTTGCTAGAGGCATAATCAATACATGTTTGATTTAGGGAACTTTATCATTTCAGAATTTATAAGGTATCTTAATTGTCCAAAACACTGACACCTGCAGTGAAAAAAATAAACTTATAACTGATGCGGTGGGAAGGAAATCTTTTGCAAGTTGTTACTATCCTTTTGACCAAAGCTTACTTTGGCTGCTAAAATATTCTCTTCTGTATGTGAATAAGAATAAGAGACTATTGTAGCAGCCATATTTCAGAATTAAAAAAAAAAATAAGATCAAAAAAATTGTAAGATTTGTGGTGGAAACAAATTCATTGTATCATATTATATATATATATATATATATATATATATATATATATATATATATACACACACACAGTTCATACCACGAATCCGTTTATACCACAATCTTACAATTTCTCGATCTTAATTTTCGAAATTACCAAAATATACATACTGTACATCACCAGTTAAATTATAGGTAGAAACTGACGCACCACAATAATTTTTACAAAACTCTCTTGTCACGTTGTTTAATCACTGTAACTACGTGTCGCAGAGACCATGGACAACCTGGGTAAAGTTGGGCTGGTGTGTGTACTGGTGGTACTACTGAGTGACGGCTGTAGACTAGAGGATCACATACCACAGTCAGGAGAGTGCGTTGCCATACATCCTTCTGGCACTCGCTTCACTCTCACCAGTGTACAGAACATCACAGGACACTGGATTACGCAGGTACGAACATTACTTCTGGGTATCCAGACGATTCTATTGTATTGTAACTATACCAAATTTGAAAAATAAATTTATATTACTACCATGTAAAGTGCAGATATATTTCAGTTCTGTTGAATTATCAGCTAGTTAATTTACGATTGAAGGCGAAAACCAAACTCGTTAATGGATTACGTGTTTTGAGCTCATTAAGCTATTTTTCGTACAATCATATATAAATACACGCACGCGTATATAAACAAAAACAGGTATGTAACAGAATAAATCATTAAATAAATATAAATAAGTTATATGTATATATATATATATATATATATATATATATATATATATATATATATATATATATATATATATGTGTGTGTGTGTGTGTGTGTGTGTGTGTACGTGTACACACACCCAGATAATAGTTTCTTCTTACACATTTCCAGCATTTTTTATAATAGTCGAACGTGAAATACAAAATATAAATTTCGTTTATTGACAGATTGTAAATATTGTAAAAGTTCCTTAATGTATTTTTAGTTTGTATTGATTAAAGTTTGTGAATTTTCTTTTTAATATTGTCATTTTTAGAATAAAAAAAGTTCCTTGATCGAATTAACTTAAGTCAGTATATGTTGAAGAAACATATTAACGGCATTGACTGTCATTTATTTCAAACAATACCAATAACTCAAAATTTTTTTAACTAAATGCTTTGAAAATATTTTTAGACTGTGTATAGTCGGGTACGATACAAATTTTGCCAGAGAGTTTTTTTTTTTAAGTAAAGTACCGTTTGCTAGCAAACAATTATTTTGCTTCATTTTGGCTTATTTTAACACCAAAATATGTGGTATTTCAGGGACAAAAATCTAAAAATCCGTTTGGTGTATAGCAACAGAAAAATTCAGATACAAACGATGATATATTAATATTAAAACTGTAAGAATTAATTTTTGATATATGTATTAGTTTGTGTTAAAAATACTTTCGAAACCACTGTAAAACTAAAGAGCGAGGCCTTAAGAGGAAAGAGTTGGATAATTAGACCAAAATGTAATTTATTTCTTCAAAATGCAAGGTTTTTTCACAGTAGGAACATGAAGGTGACTAAAGTTTGTAAATGCTGAAACAATATTCACTATTTTTTCTCAATGAAGATAACGTCACTATTGTAATTATTCTACATATGTGAGCTAACGTTTTTAATTTTTTTGTAATATTTTTATTGATCAATTTTTGGAATATATAATCATATTCATTCCGTAAATGATTTTAAATTTCACAACAGTTCCACGATATGTATTTACGTAGTACGGTTTTTGTATTACTACTTCTATTAAAACAATTTCGTAGTCAGTGCAATTTGATGTATTAGCGGATATGAAATGTCAATGCTCTGTGATATTTTTTTTACTATTTCTTGATACCAACATAAAATAAAATGGTGGAACTTCTGTGAGTCTAGTATTATTATTAAATTTTAGTGTCTGGTTGTTACCATTCAAAAACATGTGACTTAAGGTTCGGCCAGCTGGAATTATAATATGATGTTACTATACCACCTGCTTTAACTAATAAAGTATCACAAACCCAATATGACTTATTTTATTGGAGGAATAATAATGACATCATTTAAGACACTACACAAACTCCCATGTTCCATCAAATGTACGGGTTAGAGTTCGGGCAGAAACAGAATGATAAAAATATCGCCGACTGTAAAGTCACACTGGGACAATACGTCAATGTAAAGGAGAAGGAATTGCAAAAGTAATAATATAATATACAGAGTACCAAGCAGTAAGCCATACAGCGTCCTGCGTAGAGTCAATTAAGATAAATATGTAATCTTGGCTTCTAAATAGATAATTTCTAAATTTATAAGTTTGCAGATATTACGGTTTCAAGTCACGGACTCGTTCAAACTAGAAGAACTTATAGACTCTGCACTGGGAATAAAAAAAAAACTTTACATTATCGGAATAAAATAATCTTCTCGGCAGAAACGTATTAGATACTGTCTCTCGTTCCCTTAGAATTTGTTTATGGACATCCTTCCTTTAGTACGAATAGTAATTGGACAGCACATATCGGAATTCCCAGATTTTAGTCGAAATTCTCCCTCAATCCTCCATTTCTTTTTCTTACCATTCTTAACAATCTTCTTTTGCTTTTCGTACATTATATGTTTTTACACAGCACTCGCATTCCAAAACTAACACGTAGAAATCTTAGCAGAATACTGTTAACAATTGATTATACAACTGACATTCAATACTAATATGTGTGATAACACACACAAAATGGAATTATAGTTGATAGAATTACCTAAGTAAAAATTTATTATGTGCTAATCTAAACTTAATTCCGTGTAGCATATCATTAGCAAAGCATCTATTTAAACTCGTTATTACGTTTTAAAGTTTAAATTCTGTAATGTATAGAGTATGACTTCTATATTATACAACTCATTTTAATATTTTTTTTAGTTTTGAGAGTATTATGCCTAAAAGGAAACGTTACTATTACAAATTCACAAGAACAATGTATTGGGATATTTCTAGATAGTCTAAAAATTTATCAACCTGTTAGTGCATAAAAATATAAACCCTTTATTTTATTTGTATCTACAGACTTGTTGGCCCTACTCCCATTGTACACTTGTATCTAAATGACAGTTTGCGATTTTAAGCGACGACCTGTAATTTTAGTAATTAACATTACATTGTATTATCAAATAAATTCTTGTTCAAATAATCAGTTGATATTTTTCAATATAAAACGGTCCGAGGAAACAACTTTTTTAGTCGTTTTGAAGAACCTTAAAACTATTTCCCTAAAACTAGTGGTGTAATTTAAGAACATGGAAGTTAGTTTGGAATATTATTTATTTTAATTAGTAGACACATTGGGGTACACGTTTTCTAGTACAGAATTCAAAAGTAGACAATTTAACCTCGCAAAAATCGTTTTTTACCTTAGGAATTGATCCATGCTGTCGCATTACTTTTACAAACAAAATATGTGTACGTAATGACACATTTTAACTGATTTTGATAGTTGGTCAAATATTCCTGCTTAACATAATTTTGGAAAGATTTGATTACATGGAAATACATTACATGCACCTTAAAAAACTCTTATGAACATTTGCAGAGACAAGGTTTTTAAAAGAATGTCAAAATATGGCGCAACATCACTTATACATAATATGCTCTATAATTAATATTATATAAGTATGCATATTTGTGTGTCCCAATTACAATTCATGAACAATATATGTTAACTTAGATACCACTAAAACCAGGTATACCAAAATAACGTCTTCAATTCGGTGAGGATTTTTACATAAAATATGTAAAGGAACTTTTAAAGTAATTAACAATTATATATTAATGTAAGTAATCTTAATAAAAACTGAAAAGCAAACTTAGTAACCAAAGTATCACAGATAATTAATTTTATTACAGATTTAATAATTCCAACAAAATTATTCAAAACTAATGGAAAAAATCGTTGCTACTCCTGATTAAAATTTACTGTGGTACATTTATTTAGGCTATAACAATTTAATCAACACCCTTCATAGTTGGGCCAAAAGGAATCCAGGAAATATATTATTTAACAAATTCTGAGATGAAGCACGAGGAAGACGTCAATAGAGAGTACTGGATATTGGTGGGCACAATGTGGATACTTGCAAGCGGACGCCAACTGGACGAGGGCATACAGTAATGTGCAGTTTAGACTTGTTCGTAAACTGGCAGTCTTGAGGTCAATGCAGCGATGACGCCGCTTATCATTAGATAAACGTCCCTTATCCAAGTAAACATATGTTATCCTTTGTAGTAACGTGTTGCGTGATTTGTTAAACGTTTCGTCACTGGGAATTAGTACGCTGCTGAAGTCTCGATGAACAACTGTCAAAACAGTCAGATGACGTGATACCTACTGTGCTAACCAGGCAAAATTTCAACATTAGTCAGTGTTCGAGCTATCGGAGAAGAGGTTAACAGTGAATGGATTTCAGTGTGACCAACATCACAGTTCCACTGAACGGCCAACTGGGCAAATAATTGCAGATAAAACCCAGACTTCTGGTAAATAAGTGCGTCCTTTGATCCTACAACCGTTATTCCATTCATTATATTATGTAACAAGAGATGATGAATTAGAAATTTCACATTCTTCGTCAGGTTCTCGTTAAAAACATTGCATAACTTCTACAAACTGAAGGGCAATCAATTATTTCCTCGGCTTACTACAGTGTTAGTTCTTATGAACTGATATAAAAATATTCTTAGTTAGTAAATTTTCATTGGTAAATTATTTTGTGTAATATAAAAATTCACTCTTTTCTGGACAAAATTGTTGAGTGGTGTCGACAAATCATTTCTGTGGGGGCCACCAAATGATATTTAACAGGAGCAATACTAACCAGATATTTCGTAGCTGCCACAAACTATTATTTTCCGTGTAGAAACACAACTATTTGAGGTTAAAACGCTAGTAAATGCGTTCAAGTTTAATCTTTTTGCAGACGTACACATCTTAACTCTGAAAACTGTTACGTCCTGGACATATCTAGTATCTGGAACATCAACTTAGGGAAAGTTAGGAAAAATTCTGCCATTAAATTCACTGCAAATGTGCTTGCTAGGATTCACGGCGTAAATAAAGCATGCAAAACTTGCCTGAAATTTTTTTAGCTGTTATGATATATATATATAATATATATATATAACAATGTTAACTCTAACTAGTGCAGCGTGTTTAGTTCTTGCAAACAACTTGTATTTAAGACTATAGTGGTAGTCACTTTCTTTGGAAGGAAGTATCGATGGCCCAGTTCAAAGGGAAGCGACTCAGAAAATTTCATTTTAGAGTTTGGCTCACCAACACATAGACAGAAATGCACTCTGCCGAGTTGAAAAGAAAAAGAGCACGTAAATTCCCTTCTTTTAGTAACGTGACACTTTATTCTGATCGCCAGTAAAGTTCTAGAAACATTTTAAACTCCGTAAGAGTGCGTGGTAGATAAATAAACGCTGAAAAAAAAACCTATTGATTTCTACGCTTTTATCGAAGCCAATATGGATAAAGTACTCAATGACAATCCTAGATAATGGTATTTGCCTACTTTATGAGTCAATATTTATCCAGAATTACTAATTCGTTACGTGTGATCTCTTGCGCCGCAGTTAAATGCACGAGGTTCAGGCGTCAGAAACTGTGCCTCAGAAGTTGGTAGCACTGGAAACAATTTTGCTTAAAACGTTGGCTGAAACTGTTGTAAAGGATTGCTATTGTTTAATTTTCGCAAATTGGCTTCAAGAAACCTACAGTTATATATTAATGCTTTTATCGTTGAATTATGTACCACGCCCTCTTAAACAGTTGCCTCTATACATTTGCTTGAAATTATTACGAACAAAATATATCAATTAACACATTTTTCGGCGAAACGGAAATCTTTCTTTATACATTATGCTCAAAACTGGAATTTTTTTTTCTTTTTGTACTGGGGCCTCGACATAGGTAGTTGACCCAGATTTATATTTCATTAAATGGACCAAAAGTGAGATGTGAGCAGATAATAGGAATTGTGGCATGGAAAAGCACTGAAAAAAATATTTTTAGATCCTGAAGTGAAGCTTTACAATATCCAATGCATTTGAAAACATGGCATTCAGATAATCTTCAAAATCGAGCTTTGTGTTACTTTTAAATTACCTGTTGCTTGCCTTCATTACAATCTCTCTTATCCTATGAGCTTAAGTTTTCTCCTAGGTATCACAATAAATACTGTTGACATGCAGGTGTAATTGGCCACCAGATGTGAGTGCTACGAGCAAGCCATCCGACCACTTGCTCTCTGCCTATAAATCACATATTTGAGAAATAACGAACATATAACATTATGGGCTTGTAACAACATGTAAATGTTTTCAGTTGCAACTAGACCACGGTGCTGATGATGAAGGTATAGAAGGTCCTAACACAAGAACTTGGGAAGCGGACGTCCAGCAGAAGACAGTAACATGCGAGGCCAACCGAAGAATTATAATTACTGCCACAATTACAAGTAAGCTATTATAAAATTGGATATTACTGTTAAGAATAAACTATATCGTTAATAATTTTCTCTTATTTATATTGAATTCTACATGTTTGTAAAAACAAACAGAACATTAATAAAAGTTTGATTTCAGTAACAATTCTGCAAATATTAACATTCATATGAATGGATAGTTGTTTTTTAAATATAGTTTACAACAAAAAATTTGTATTTTACACCGAATCAAGTAATCAAGGCTTAAGCTTTGCAAAAATGTCCAGTTATGCACTTAAATGTGATTAACGATATGTTTGTTTAAGAGTCAACTAATAGTATTTTATAGATGAGACAAAGCTATTTTTCTTACACAACCATGTTTAGCAAATAAAATATCGGAGAGTTATGGCGTGCGTCTACTTAAGAGTACGTGGTAGATAAATAAACGCTGAAAACATCAATTGATTCCTACGCTTTTTTCGACGCTAATATGAATAAAATACTCAATTACAATCCTAGATAATGGTATTTGCCAACTTTATGAATAAATATTTATCCACAATCTCATGCGCCGCAGTTAAATGCACGAGGTTCCGGCGTCAGAGATTGTGCCTCAGCAGTTCGTAACACTGGAAACAATTTTGTTTAAAACGTTGACTAAAACTATTGCCTAGGATTGCTATCGTTTAATTTTCGTAAATTGAATTTAGGAAACTTACAGTTATAGAGTAATAATGCTTTTAGCGTTGAATTATGTACCACGCTCTCTTAATAACATGATCTATTTAAAACGATCTATCAGTTAGAGAGAGGTCACGCTAACCGAGCTTGTCTTCGCGTAACGCAAACGTATCCTATTTTAGCGTTGCCCCCATCCAACCTTCTTAATACACCAAGTAAATATTTATTTATAAAAAAAAATTCCCAAAGAGACTCCATCGGTTTAACACCTGAAAAGAGGTCACTAGCTGTACGATAATTGTAATATTCAAAACATGGACGCGTGAAACAAAGAATATCACAGCTAGCTTCTTGGCAGTATTCCCAGTTTCACCATGTCAGTACCAACACATTGTCACATATCCAGGTGTCTGGCCGCTTGGTGGTGCTGTCATAACCTCTAACGATTTATATATCAACTGATCGAGTACAAAGTTTTACCGAATCACAATCACTTATTTAGATGCTTATAATACAAACATATACGTAGTTAAAATGAAACCCGAAATTTAGAAAAGGATTGTCATTTTACGTTTTACCAAGAAAAAAAAAATTTGCGCGTCGTTTTACATGCTTTGCAGTAAGAATGCTATAAAAAATTAAAAAAAAAAATTAATTTGGATTTGGCAACATGTTTGTACAGTGAAACGTATTGGTTGAAATGTAACAATTCTTTGGTAATTCCACATGTTGTGCGAAGGCTTACTAACACTCTTAGATATAAATCATGGATGTAAATGTGCGGCAAAGAAGTGTTGTATTGAATTTCAGAGTTCAGTGACTTTGTGACGTAGTTCCACCGGCCAGACCAGGACCAGGATACGAGTTCATACCTGGACACGGCTACTACAAGGTGCACACAGAGTCATCTACGTGGGAGGAAGCTCGTAGAACCTGCGTGCAAGAAGGCGCTCATCTCCTTATACTCAACTCTGAGGCGGAGGCCAAGCTGGTGAAGGAGCTGACCTCTCGCCATTCCAAACAGAACGTAATTTTCGTGGGGCTGCACGACATCTACACAGAGGGACATTTCCAGAGTGTTCTAGGTCAGCAACACTTTATCTTGTCCACATTTTAATGCAGTAGAGAACAATACCATACATGACATATTATTTATACTGTAACGATTATGGTGACAACCGCAGTACTGCTGCACAGGTGCCTGAAGGTTAAAACATATTGGCATGAAATTAAAATTTTTGCCATTAATTCTCTTTTGGAGGTTTCGCGATTTAGTTTTTTTTTATAAAAATGTTAAATAAATATAATAACACCGTCATATGTATATGGAATTATATCGCCACTAAATTAACAATATTAAATAATAATAGAAAGACGAAGTTCGATTGCCACCAAAATAACCCTCATTTTCGATATTATTATATTTTATACTTTATTTGTCGGCGCTTTGTTGTCCACATTGATAATGTTCAAGTCACGGCAGTTCCAGCTAAATTACTTTAGTGGTTATTGGTCACCGGGCTTACTCAGTGCAACATCGCTTCTCACGCTTTGTACCATTTTCTATAACCAAGCAAGGTTAGACACGCTATAGGGAGGACCAAAGATAGAGTCGCGGTGCGGCCATAGGGATTTCGGTTTTCCATTGTGTTTTGACACAATCAACGTCCAACTTCCCTTACTATTCCTGATTATCTGATCAGCTATTTAAGATTTTAATGATCTCGCTTATGACGAGAAGATAGCGTATCAATGTTCAAGGCATCTTTACTAAGCTCTGATACAGAATTCCTTCACTCTCTGTACATGCACAGTACACATCATCACCACATTTCATTTATTATCTTATTTAATTCCTTAAATCGCATACATATAATTTAAAATCATTGACAAATTTTCCGTGATTCAACTAGGCTTATATATACGTACGTACAGTACATTAATTTTCCCGCTTGGATGACGTTCATTGCAGCAGCAAGCACCAGTTTATGAACAAAGTACAACTAAGGAGAAGTAAACATATTTAAAACATATCGATAGGGATACTATTGTTTGGGTAGTTGTGAATTTAGTATTATGAAACCTTCAAAAACATTTTGTTAATTCGTCTATTCTTGATGTAACTGTGGCCTTCAAGAATTTTGTCTTAAATTAATCTTGTGGAATAAGTATCAAATTATTTGTTCGGAAGCAATTTTTTTTATTATGCACTGTGTTATGTTTAATATTTACTGGGACTACTTAACAAAATTGATGGTTTAACCATAAGTAATTTTGAGTGTGCATAACTGTTCTGGTACGTCCATGCATGCCTTTCAATGTTTCTATTACATTTCACCATTTACTCATTTCAAAATCGTGTACCTATAATCAGTCTATTTTACTGTCGTTATCTTCACACTGAAAGTCATTATCCATCTCGCAGTTATACCACATTCTTTCGCCGACATATTCCTAGATATTACCACCTTCGTTCAACATCAACTGATACTACAGACTTAGGAAGATAGCTCTTATACGCAACTTAAGTGTTGCGTATGGAAGGTTCTTAAAACAACAAGGTCCAGACATAAACGGCATCTGTCGAACATATTTGAAGCGGAAAACTTCCTGAAACTGCAAAAGGAAAACTTGTAATTTGTTCCTCCTTCAGTACGCCCCGGAAAAAGTTTTAAACTTGGCAATACTGTGTCCCGAGTGAATCGTACGTCTATGGATATCACCAGACTGAAGTTCTGGCTCATTCCTTGTAATGTATACAAAGGTTTTGCACTACTTGCCTTTCTTGCATGTAGGCTAGGCCTGTATCAAACTGTATTTGGAATTTGTATGTGCGAAGCAATTTGTGTTACTGCCTCATGCGTGTGTCTGTTTAGCCAAATTTTCTCAATAATCCTTGCTACTTATACATGTACCTAAAAACAGATCATGCAAAACATTTTAAAGTATTTTATTTCGTTTGGTGTTGCATTGTCACTGAAAACCACTGCGTACTGAAGAAAAATGAAATACTTTTTCCGTTGTACTTTATTATCTGTCTTACTGGAAAGATGCACACAAACGCCAATCGCGGGCATAATTCCGTTCGCACTTCACAAAGAGATGCCACAGTGCCACGTAAGAGCGGCTAAGCTACAAGAGGTGTGCCGAGAATATACATAGTTACAGACTCCGGTTGCGAGCATTGGACAAGTTGAAGGGATATGCCCTACATGGTTTACAATCACACAGTTGAATTAGGGAATAAATAATATATAAACTATATTTCCGTAATTTAGTACATGACTCTTTAAAAAAAAATGCGTGTTAGTAAAATTGCTAGTATAGAAAATTATAGCCATTGGATTATTATTGAATATCTGCTCAAATATTTTTGATCTCTGTATTTTTAAGCTTGGTAGGCAGCCCTTATGAGTGTTCAAGTGATATTAAATAAAATCTTATATTTCCATGAACTAGTTTTGGTAGATAGTTTTCTCTTACGAGTTAATTTTAGATCTCATAGTTTTCTTATAATGGCGCCTCAAATTCAAAATTTGCATGTCAACACAGCCATGCAAATAGTGAAAACCAACTGACTTACTCAAATTAAATAATTCGCAGTAAAATAACATGCCATGCGCTATGTAACGTAACCTTTATAAAACCCACAAAGTAATATTTTGAAGCATTATAATTTCGCAAATTACAGGAAAAAAGTTGCAAATTCAAGTATGTTAGCTAAAACTGCTCCGTAAAAGTAAATTGCACTCACAAATATCATCTACAAAAATACAGAAATATAAAATTTTTATATTTAGTGCAGTCTTATTTAAAACTCCTCTGACAGATTATAAGACAACCCAATCGTATGCTTGTCCATAATATATTCAGCAAAGTTTAAGAATTGTAGAAAGCTACATAGTTCGCGTGGACCATATTAGGTTTATACATGTTTATGCCGCATGTATTCAGGGCGCATGTCTTTTAATAATAAATAGTTAAGGCTGAAGACCTCGTTACGTTAACCGTATAATTACTCGCAAAGAGTAAACTGTTATGCTCTCATAGTTTGCAACACTGCTATTAATACACGTTTGGACTTTGTTAATGTAAAGATTAATCTTTTACTATGTGAATGTAATAAAGAAAGCCAACGTAATTCTCTACATGTATAATACATTTTTTATGTTTGTTTTCAGGGGAACCAATTGCGTCCGTGGGTTATGAATCTTGGCTTCCTACAGCGCCTAATGATCCCGACGGAACTGAAGACTGTATTGTGTTAATTCTTGACCAATTGAAATTTACTGACGCAGGTTGTATTGAAAAATTTCCCTATATTTGTGAACAGCAATTATAAAATAAATTATTTATGTTTACGTTGTTAAATTTTAATAGGTGTGAACATTTTTGTCAATTTATTGAAATAAAAAAAGACTCATTTGTTGACAGTAAATTTTGAAATTTCATTTTATTACAATACCAAACATCATTTCTTCAAGAACGAGTAATAAGAAGTGACAACATTGAATACGTTGCATATATTATAGGTTCTTCGATGGTATCCTGGAAAAAATCTAAGTACATGTGTTCCAAGGATAGTAGTACTTAGTAGTGATTGTACACAACTCTTGAGTTGCCTGTGGAACTATTAGCTTGGCAAGTATTTCCTTGAGTCAGTAGCGTACAAGAGACGAGGAACAAGTTCTCCATAATATTCTCCAGTAACGCGACTTCAGCAATAAGGAAGTACTCTTATTGGTTGATTCTTTCATGACTGTGAATGCCACGTGCTCGTGATGAGCACTAGGATATAATATAGTTTTCCTTGAAATATATCCAAGCTTCGCTACTGTTATATTAATTATAGTGCTTAAAATCTTCCTTAATAGTTATGGAAGTAATTAACCCATTCACACTACGGGACACTCAACATAGTTCAGCTAGCAAAGAGCAAATGTAGAGAACTGTTATTATACCTATACGTCTGGCAACGTCGGTATATTTGTGACTGTTTAATAAAAATATGTTGGTACACTACCATTGATGCACGTGAAATAATTTTTATCATATCTACTTTCTAAGCACTTTTATACCTAGGCATGGTAAATTTATTAATATCTTTTACACTGTAAACACTGCATGGATAGAGGTCTGCGGTGTGAGAGGTCCTGGGTTCGAATGCGAGCTCGGACACGGATGTTGTGCTGTCCGTCCAGCTCACTTCACCATCATCGGCTCTTAAGTCCTCGCTCTATAATTTTGCAGAGGTTTCGAAAATAAATTTTTAAAATGCAAATTAATACTTATATAAATATTCATTCTTACAATTTACACTTATTTATAATCGTTTGTGTCTAAATTTATCTATTGCAATACACCAAACGGATTTTTAGAAAATTTCCCCTGAAATATCACGTATTTTGTTGTCAAAATAAGCTAAAATGAAGCAAAATATTTTTTTTGCTAGCAAACGGTACATTATATAAAAACAAATCTGGAAAAATTGTGTATCGTATGACTGTACACAGTCTCAAATTTTTTCAAAGCATTCGGTTAAAAAAATTGTTGAGTTATTTGCAATTGTTTGAAATAAATGAAAGAACATGGCCTTAAGACCTTGTTGTTAAAGGGCTGCAAAACCCTCTCACCTCACCTAACTGGAGGTGGGTGACGGAAGTGTACATTTCCGATAACCAGGCCACTATAAGATAAAACTCTCTCCGTATATAACGGAAATCTGTGATCATCTCCTGATAAGGTTACTCCCGATTTATGCACATGGGAAACTTGTCGGATATTAGTGGTGACAAGTGGATTTTCTCGTGGTACTTTTATTCTCTCCGTTTAGTATCAAACAGTTGCTCCATACCTATTTCATACCGACTTCATGAGTGTTCAAATCGTATACATTTATTATGGACAGAACAGAGATTCTAAGGCTAAAGAGTGAGGAGTTTTTAAACTTGGCAGCATTGTACACTTACGGGCTCTAAGTATAAACTTAACTTTGTGACCTTGTGCTATCGCCGTTCGCGCCGCCATATCGATGATATGGTGCATGAAATCAGATTTTCGCAACTAACTTAGTTCCTTAAGGATTTATAGGAAAACTTTTAAACGGAAAATATAGAGAATAAAATTTCATACAAAAGTTCTCCTACATATTAAATATTCCAAGCTACAGGGCTGAGCAATAATACGAATGTTTAGAAATTGCCGTAAATCGAATTCGCACACTAATTTCTACCAATTAGCATACTAAAAGTTATTTGACGCAATAAAAACAAAAATCCTTTTTGTTCTATAAACTCGTTTCCGTACCACCCATGATGCTATCTTATGAGCGGTGGCAGTTTGAAGGAACTACTATAGTCTTCCGTGTGCGCCGAACACTCCGTAGAAAAAAATTCTGAGCGGACATGCCTATGCAAGGTCGATCTGGGCTCATCTTCGTCATCAGGTGATAGCTAATATCGTTTAGCTTGATGTAGACCTACCGCAAGAGGAAATAAGAGAACTGATATTGATACTCAACAACGATAAAAAACTACTACTCTGATTACAAATCGGTAGCACAAAAATTAAAAAGATGTTTACCACAACTTGAGGAAAAGCTTCAGGTGCCATAACTTTTCATAATTTTCTTGCATTAAACAGTTCACTGAAGCGGTACGTATGGAACTATTGCAGATTCATTTAAAGAGTGTGCAACAAATGCTACTATACTTCCATGCCTGCGGCCAATTTATGCAGTCAAACCATCTGTTTCTGCAGGATACATTTGCACTGGAAGAAAAAAAATGGAACCAGCTGAATTCAATCAGAGATCATTTCATCATCAGATGGTCCGACAAATTTCAGAGCAGCGTTTGGTCGGATACGACAACCGAACAGACATTAATGCGCACCATGAAGAGCACTGATGGTCTGACACTTGGACGTGGTACGAAAGACAGTGCCTTAACCATGTGGACACTAGGAAATGCACAATCCACACATTGTCTGTGAAGGAATTGAAGAGTTTAGCAACATTCGCACGATAACAACAAAACAGCATGCAGATATGTGGCCAACGCGTATCCAATGTGGGAGGAACGATAAAACAAAGTTTGCAGAATGGTTGTCACAACATAGTCCGTTTTCGCAAGTCAGCAGATTGGTCTTCATCAACAAATGACATCAACAATTTTGGTTTCATGAGTTTCAAGCGTAAAGATGCTGTACTTTCCTTGGGTGCAGCTAATAGCAGTGTCAAAGAAGATAGTTTTCCTATTTTCATCAATCTTGTGTTGTTTCAAAGAATTTGTATCGAAAAAAAAAAAAAAAACGACGAGGAATTGAAAAAAAAAAATATTAAAAATATTAACTTCCACCAAGCCCTCTATCACTATTTAACGAGGATGGTGTGCGAAAGGAAATAAAATCGTCACTGTTTAAAGCATTTTGCCCGGTGGACGAGCTTATACAACCGAATAACATCTTGCATGTACTGGATGGCGGCTTCTTGTTACATCGAGTAGAATGGCATCGCACGAGTCATACGGTACAATCTGCATGAAATACGTGCATTATGTCGAAATACACTATAGCCGTAATGCAGTTGTAGTCTTAGATGGTTATCCAGCAAACGCTGCTAGGCGTAATACAGATTGTTCAGAAAGGCATATACGCTCCAGAGCATTTACGTACATTTTAGTTGAAGCAATGATTCCGCCTGATTCTAAACAAAAAAAATATATTGGCGTTTTGTATAGGAGTCTTTGTAGCTTAGATCATCATTCAACACAAGTTTGATCATCAAAACATGAGCAATGACGTAAGTCCACGAAACAATAAATTATAATTGTAAACTCCCATTGCGACAAAAATTTAAAAATCTCATAGGGCATCGTTATTCAGAGTGGATTATTTACATTTGGTAAGTCAGTCGGTTTTAGTGTCGCACTTAAAATCGTGGCCTGCCTCCGTAGCGAATTCAGTTGGGCGCCAGTTTATGGTGAGGGAGTTCGTCGGCTCAAATCTCGGCTCGGGCATGGATATTGTGCTGTCACTGTGCCTCAATTCGCCCTCGTCGGCTCTTAAAACATCGTTGTTAATGGTGCCGCCTACTTGCGTTTTAGAGGCTCAGAAATAACGTTCAATCTTTGTGCATATTTTTAAAATGGTGGTCGGTTTTAAATTTTTAGCGTAGTATAACATATCTAAGGAAATAATTTTCTGAACTTCTCTAAACTTTGCGCACACGTTTACTACATACAAAGTTGAGTTTAACACTGCGTATTTCGATCTTCGTGTGTTCATATTTTCAAAATGACTGCCATCTTTATATTTTTGGCATAGTGATACATATTTTAGGATATATTGTTTTCGGCATTTTATCAAACTTGCTACACATTAACTGCATACAAACCTGACTTGACGTTTGTATGTTTCATTCATCATTCATTTTTTTATCTTTATGATAGTTGACATCTCAGAACAACTTTCCCCCAATTTATTATATTGGTTGCACGCATATTACTTTACAAACTTCTTGTGTTTAGTATATTTCGTATATCATACGACTAAATCAATTATATAATTTAATATTCCTAAATTATGTAAACGATTTTAACTTTCAGGGTTAATTTGCACCTTTTTGAGGGTAGTAGGCTTATCAGTTATGCTGGTAGCTTCTTGTTTATTTATACCACTGGTTGACATTCAGCAATGAATGGATTTGAAATCTGAAAGAAAATTGTGGATTCTTAATTGAGTAATACGCAATTTTTTTTTATTTTTCACAAGTAGATACTTTAAATTTGGTTATTAAGAAAGGAAGGTAAAACGTTGAGCAAATCATTGTAATCTTCAATCGAGGATGAAATCTAAACTACTCGCCATAATTTGGTGAAATCTTTTACCAAGTAGATATTTTATTAGTAGAGATCTGTGTGTGTAACACAAGTCCGCAGTGTGCTTTGTTTACGGGTAAAAAATAAAACACCCCTCTTTTATTTTTAAGATAAATACTGGTTTGAAAACACAAAATCTATAAATATTCAAGATCTTTCATTTTTATAAAAGCAGTATAAAATATCCTCAGCTTTATAATAATGACTTGGAATAATAAAGCCATCTTTAATAATTCGTAATATTCTTACTATCTAAAAACGTCTAGTGCAGATGTTTCCGGATGTTAAAATTCCTTTAAATCAAAACGCGAATATTTTTGAAATTCAGCTTTTTTGATACAGTTTATTTTACACACTAGACAGAGCTACCATTAAACAAATTTCGACATTATAATTACAATTTAAGGAAATCATCCTCGTTTGGTGATGATGTATTCTTTAGGGAAAGCAAATAAAATAAATTTGGCCTTAAAATTATTTTATAGAAAATAATATTGCTCATATATATTTACACTGAATATTTTTAAACTGGAAGACATTACATTTGAAGAATTTGATAGACACAGTTTTTAAAAAATCAACGTATAACGCCAGAAAAATACCTCTTTATATTATGCTTGGTAAGAAGGTATTAAAATGTGCCTTCTTAATTGCAAACTGCCAGTTATAATTTTTAATACATTTCAAAAACTTTATTATACAGAATTTGACGTAACACAAAACATGTAAAATTAATTTGTAAATGTGGAAGGAGGAAAGGAGAACCTAAGCCATAAATACTGCTGGCTTATGCATTTGGTAAATATTGTTAAAATATGAAATGTGAAAAGAATAAAAATTTGATAATATAAATGACTTGTAATATTATTTACAAAATAAGGATTTTCATTATAGATCCTTAGTTCCCACCCTTACTCCGACTCAGGGATTATCTGCAAGAATTGAGAAACCAAAGGCGCTATGTCACTTTTTATATAAAGAGGAATAAAAAAAGAAAAGGTTCAAAGGAAAAAGATAAATTTTGTTTTTTTTAGAAAGAAAAACAGGCCATTTTTGAGGTTTTAACGGATAAATGAAGACTGCTAAGTGACGTCATACAAGATCGCTCCAGATCCAAGCAACTGGTCCAGAACATACATGTCTACACTACTGTAGTACACATTGTTGAAGTTGGACCTGAAGACTTAGACAATTAAACGTTTCCGTGGAAAATATATGTATAGAAATGCTAATATCCTCAGAAATTTTGACAGTTATGTTTGATAAATTATTCAGTACTATTAAGTCACCTGCACTTGTTAAATGCCACCTTAAACCTTGGAACTCCTTCTTATTGGCTAACAGTTGTGCAGCGTATTTGAATACCTTTTGGTTAGCTGCCTTCTGCCAGTCAGTCTGTGATATTTTTTGTAATATAAACAAATATTTTAATTGTAATTTTACAAACATTTGTAATGGTACAAAGTTTTTCCTTGAAAATTTATTTTTGTAAAGATACAATGATTTTCTTTGCAGAAAAAAACGGAAATAACCTGCATTTTACTGAAATCACGGGTTTGTTAGATATTTCACAGATACACAAATATTGCAAATTCTGGTTAGCATTTAGTTGAAGTAAAGTCTATATATATTATATATACATATCTAATATATAAAATTCTCGTGTCACAGTGTTTGTTTCCATACTCCTCCGAAACGGCTTAACCGATTTCAATGAAATTTCGTTTATACATTCGGTAGGTCTGCGAATAGGTTTTTATCTATTTTTTTATACTCCTAAGTGCTATTGTTTAGTAAATATTTTAAATTTAATAATTTTAGAACCCGGTCGATAACAGTGTAAGTGATAATTGATTAGTTATCCCCACGAGCTGATACCAGTCTATCCCCACCAGGTGTCGCTACTCTATTATTTATTAATTTTTTTATTATTATATCTCTTCCACTTATATACCACATCCTTACACACTTACAATAAGTTATTTATGTGACATAACAACGTTTGTCGGGGCAGCTAGTGTGTGTGTGTGTATATATATGTGTATATATATATATATATATATATATATATATATATATATATATATATATATATATATATATATATATATATATATATATCTAACGTACTACATGATTTAAAAGTTTATGTCATTGTACACCATCACACAGTACAAGGCCGTAGCCTCGAATCCTGCTGCGTCCAGGATTTTTATCTCTCAAAATAATTGCACATAGATTTCATTAGTTTAACAGTCATTTAATAAATACGTTTCCATGATCAGAATTTTCTGCTTCAAAATTTTCTTTTGTCTTGTTGAAAATGCAATTATAACTATAAATAATATAACTTTACAAGCATATGTTTTAAAATGTTTTACAAAGATAATCAATGTAATTTTACTGGTAATTTATTTGGCAACTTGGTTTCCAAGTTTTTTTTCGTAAATATACAAACTTCTATAACAGAGAACTATTGTTTGTATTGGACTCATACGCAAATATTAGTGTTAAGTTAATTATAATGTCATACAGTTTATTTCAAATTGTAGGCCTAACTTCAATAACGAGTAATGAAACAATAATTATACCGATTATACATCTTACACGACATAATGCTCCCGTGTTTAATGAAAACAAATAGACAAGGCATTTCCGAAAACGGTCGGCAACATTCCCGTTTCGTGCTTTAGAATTACAGTGTACCAAAAATCGTCAAATAAAATTTTCAGTTATACTACAATAAACAGGAACTTTCACATTGAATTTTGATTTGGAATTTGAACTATAGCACATACATTTTGCTAGCTCTTCACTGCAACAACTTAAGAGCCTTAGGCTAACAAAGTACAGGCGGAGTCTCAATTTTTTTAAAATGAAAATTTATCTTTTTTTTAAAGACAAATATACAAGAAAGTTATCTTATAAAAATAACTTGCCGGGAAAAATAACCTGTATGCATACTGATGTGTATCGCATAAACTGTTTATTTAACATCTACTAAATCTGCTGATATGTTGTACGCAATCTTAAAAGTATGTGTACATGAATGTACTGGAATATTTCCATTAAAATTTCACACTTTTCCAGACGTCGGATCATTTACGTTGAAGTTAACATCTGAAATGTAAAATATTCTCTTGTCGCAAATATTAGACTGTTTCCGGTATCTTCTAGTATAGTTCAACCATGCCGTCCATCTTGTCACACGGCACCCTTATAAACATTTAATTCGGAGCACATTTCGTTGTATTCCTATACAAACGAACTACAGGTAGAGAGAGAGGGAAAAATTCGCTGTTTCGCTGACCTGTAGACTATTCTAAGAGAATATCTGTGCACTCAAGCAGACAACATCTGCTCACTGACTGTTCACTGTCACATATATACCACAGCATTGAGTCCAGGGGGTGGCCATGCCGTATACTGCCCAGGAAAATACTTGAAGTCAGTGTACTTGTGCCCTTGTGGCTTGAACGTTTATCACGTGTTCACTGTAGCCCATAAACATTGTTTCCGCCATAAGAGCCAATGTACTTTACTCCATGTTTGAAGAGCAATAGAATAAAAATGATTGATCGAATATCATATGTGCCGTGTTTACCACAGTCTACGTTGATTGGAGAAAAAACATTTTGAAATAAAATTAAAACTGAACAACATGATTCGATTTTGAAACACATTTTGTGAGTACCAACATCGCCAACTGTTTGTGCATGGAATCCATTGTTGAACTAACTTAATACATTTATGCTAGTTTCTGTTATTTATTTAACATTTTGTGTACGAATTCGTTCGTTTTATTGCTATTAGCAAGCAGTTGCACATCGTCAGTGACGTACATACGCGTAAATAAATAATATATGTGGCCGTATTTTTAGGTTGGTTCGTTAGGTTTATCTACATAAACAATTGTTTAACCACATAATTTACAGTATGCAAATGTAAAACATGGCCTTTTTACTCATGAAATGTAACAGTAGCAGATGTATTTCACGTACCTGATCGCTCTTTACACCCGAATTCAACGCACGTAACCGGTTTCATTCAAATATGTTCATTCTACCGTATCAATAGGTACCATATGAGGCGCTTACGAAAACCTTACTCGATCTATTCGATGCTGTGTATTAGTCATCAATAATGCATTGTTCGCGCAAAACTGGCATAAATACGTCGACTTCAAGGATGTCCCGACGTTCCATCTCCTGTATACTCCTACCTCCATGATTAAGACTGCGTTTAGCAGCTTCTGTATGATAGACTCAGCTGCTTCCAGGAGGCATAAAATAAGTCAATAACCAATTGTGAAAGTGACACGAACCTATAGTTGTTTGGAATCTAGCTTGTGCTCAAAATAAAACGCGAATTTTTCAGTTTCCTAACTATAGGCTATAACATTTTTCAACTATTCGGAATATCATGTATACCTGCTCCTACACCACAAACCAAGGATTCAATGCAATTTCGTGTAATGAATGTAAGTTTATGTAAAATCTGCGAAAAACAAAGTTACACAAATAAGCACAATTACGTCAAGGGAACATTAACATTACGGCGTATGTTTTTACGGAACTGATATGAACACTTTCTTACTGAGTTTTAGGGAAATAAATAAACATGGGTGTAGCAATACTCATAAAATTAAACGTACTTTTAAATGAAAGTACTAACGAATTAGGTAATATCCATATTATATGTTGATTTGTACCATTATAGTCTACTTCATTACGCTAGGTTACCATTTCGATCTCCTTTGTAATTGTGTGTTGTGCATGTTGCCAGATTTTAGGTTTCTGTGAGAAATTTAAAAAATGAATTATTTTATAACAGAAAGTACTAAAGTTATTTACTCAAGGCGTCATTCTGTCACGTCATTAGGTTCACCACTTCACCAGATAAGTAGTAACACTTATAATTACGATGAATTTTTTTTAACTGAGAGCAACAGGTTCATTCGGTTTTTAAGATAGTGATTCACTTATTTACTATGCAAAAACTTGTATAGCTGTAGCTTTATTATGAGCATGTTTATGATAATAGTTATAAAATAAAATTGGAAAATGCCACTAAGCTCACTCTAGAAATGTAACCGAGTGAATATATATATCAAAAGAATCGGAATTTATCGTGAGCACTCAAAATATTTTCGCTAAGCAAACACAGAATTAAAAAAAAAAGAACAATTCTATTTGAAGTGAGTACGCTCAAAGTGCTCGTCTCGTTACTGAAATCCCAAGCTTCAAATGCGTTGCAGTGTTCGTAAACAGGGTTTTCCTACGAAAATATTCCTCGTGTGCCCATTGTGCCAACGTACGAAAAGAAAACAAACTTCAGACAAGGTCGGAACCTCATTGTTAAGAGGCCACACTAATTAGAAACACTGTTTCTCAGCCCTCCAACATGGCTAAAAATGGCCTTTTCAGACTGCAGTACTTCAAGACGTACTAATCGTATGTATGTGAAACTCAGATTGCGACCTGCACTGAACTTAGTTGCAGACTTTCCACCAATGAAATTATATGGTCACCGCTAAGTGTCCCATAGTAAAAACCGTTCGGCGGGAACCTTGCACGCTAGTTCAGTGCTTGGCTCGTTGAAGCGACGCGGCATTTGATGTCTCCGTCGCTTTTGAGCCTCTTACGCGCAGGTAGGCGGCGCCCTTAACTGCAGCTCACAGCACGATATGAGAACTGTACATAATATGGGCTCCATAAACTGAATTAATATATATTCATAAATTTACCTCTGATGCATTTAGTCACATTTCATTAATTCTCTCTGAAATATTGCGCAACTCATATCTACTGCAAGACATTTTCTAACCAATTAGTCTAATTTTAATGATTCTGTAAATTTATATTAAAAATAATACCAGAACATTATCAGGTAGCTCAGCTACTTTAATCTAAAAATAAAAGTATAACTTATTATTTCATATAAATAACATGTTTAAAGTCTGTATAGTGTGAGTAAAACCTATGTATGTTAATATATATTTTTGGTATTATGCAAGAGTGTTCCACGCGTATGCAATGTATACACTCTCTGCGTACACCTGTATGTATGAATGTAATGAAATCTTTCAATTAAATTTTCGCTCTCCCTTCCAGACGTCTGAATTATTTGGAAATATTGCACACGTAGATAGAACCGACATTAATTGAATAATTAAATTCCTATGATATTGTATGCTCATCTATCATTAAAAAAATATATTCCTTCCGGCTATGAAAGAATTGTTTTATAATCGAAAGTTTTAAACAAAATTTTTTAAATTAAATAATTACTGATGTCTCCCATTTGTTCTTTCAACACATTATATTTTTTTGTCTTGAAGGTATTTATTTGTCTATAGTTATGTACGTATGCGATGAATGTATTGGGATCTTTCAATTCAATGTTCTCCTTTATCTTGACGTCCGAATATATTGAAATATTGCACATGTATTGAAATTCGACAATAATACATAATTTCGTAGTTTTAAAAATGTATGAATAATACACATTTCGAAAAAAGAAAAATGCCGTTTATCTACGACAAAAAATATTGTTTTAGGACCAAAATATTTCGACGTAAAATTTCGAAAATTACTGGATTTAGTTTTGCTGGATATAATTAATCGCGATGGAGTTTATCCAAAAAAACTAAATCCAGTTACGGTTTTGCATCAACACGAGCTAAAAAGTTGAAAATGACCTTTTTTTTTAGCAACGATAGGATGACCTACAATTCGAGTTGACTTAATTTGCTGAATAAAGATAGTTGTTTTTAAAGTCATTGACCAAAAATTTAATATAATGTAAAAAATTATCACGGGGTGGTCTCTATATACTTTTCATAATGACTCTACTTTTACGAATAGCTTACAATAAAAATGTATGACTTCTCATACGAAGCATCAAACGGTTTTTTACATAAAATTTATTTATTTTTCGTCAGTGACATTTCCATATTTTCAGCCTGCTCAAATTGAAGTTAAACCGACTTGTAAGGCTTCCCATCGCTGTTGAACAAAATATTTATATTAAACGATTAATTTCTACATTAAACTTCATATTGCTACAAACCAAAAGCGTATTTTATAGTTTATTAAATGAATATTTCTTAGGAAACGCGAAAAATTTAAAACTACAGTCAAGATGAGAAATAATATTTTCATTACATTAATCACATTCCGTTAAAAAAAAAAAAATGTCCGTTTGACTGCTGCTTGTGCACTGCCCACTTTTAAATTTCAGTAGAATTAAATTTTGACCGAGTGTTGCATTTTGTCATAGACGATATTTGTTTAACGTTAAATTCCCGCTGTAAACATAACGCTGCTAAAGAAAACGCACTTGTTTATGTTCACTACAAGTGACCAATCTCATGTTACTTATGTCGCATAGGTAAATAACCATACAGATTTATGTGAGACTTCAAGTTACTTGACTTGTCAGTTTTCAACCTAATTATAAAATTTACAATTTTTTAAAAATAAATACAATTATTTTTGTAGTGAGTAGTGTCCGTGAAATATTATGTTTCGTTTTGTTATTTTCGCTAGATGGTTTCAGACACAAAAACGGCATAATACAGGGGAAAAATATGGTAAAACCCATGCTTATATTAACATTCTTAAAAACAGAATAAAAAGAACAGTAAAATATTATTTTGGTTTTAAAATTGAATGAGAGTTATAACATACTGCATGACATATTTTTATTAATTTACCAAGACTTTGATGAATAATCTAGAATACATTTCCCCACTTTACATTTGCTTATTTGTTGAATTTCAAACAAATTTGAAAATAAATTCTGGGTGTTTGTGTACGAAATCATTTGACATTTAAAGTAAACTGAGATAATGAGATAAAACAGCTCGAAAATATATATTTTTCCTCGTCGCCTTTTTAGTGACACATTAAGGTAATTTCAGCAGTAGCAACAGTTCCAACTGTGCACTGATGTGCTTGTCAGAAAGCTGAGTACTTAATTTTTCAAGGTTTGATGTATCAAACTGTAAATATTTGTAATAGGTATTTTCAGATACAAAGTTTTCAGTATTTATCTATATATTTATTGTAAAGCCCATACGTTGGAGAAGTGTGACATTTAAAATATGGACGTAAGTGTCTCATGCAAAGAGGATTATCTTTGTCTGTATTCTTAATTTGTCAAAGATGTTTGCCAGTTGTTCTAACGACATTGGCGTGATACAGATGCTTGTTTTAATGCTATCCCCACATGCAGATCAAGGTTTAATTATTTATTGCAACAATCATATGACCAATCACAAATAGTATCTATATATACAGTTTTCACAACAGTTTACTGTCAGTCGACGTTCCGGAAATAATAGATTTGTACATTGGTGAGTAGAACAGTATCTATTCCATAAAAATAGTTTCTCATTTCATAACGTTTGGTTGTAGTAGGCCTATGCGGGGGTTTTTAACATTTTCTTGTCAATAAATTTTCGTTCGCTGTAATTTTTCGTAAAAATACCACTCTCCATTAGAAAAAGAGGAATTTTACATATTCAATAAGCTGCAAAACTCTTCTATTAGTTTAATCAACGTAGAATTATGAAAATCTGAGAAACTAACAGATTGTGGCAACATAATAGATAAGCAAGGATATTTCAATGTTTAATTAATACAAATTATTCTATACAAACGACAATGTATAAATGACGGTTTAACTCATTAGTCTAGCTAAATTGAAATATCAACAATCTTACGTGGTTTTTTAGTCTGCAGGATAAAAATATTGCCTAAGTCACAATTAAGAAAATAGGGCGCTACTAATTTTTTGTTTGATAATTTGAAAAGCTATCTATTTATTTTGATAATTTTTACTGGAATTGACAGTAATATTAGCAGTAAATATTAGTATATTCTTGTTGTTCAGTTATTGTGGATAATTCAGTTTAATAATGTTCAATTTGGCTCTGAGACGCACTATTAAATTAAGCTGATGAAAAATATTCCCCACTTTATTACAGTTTATTTTATAAGAAAATTATGCATAAAATTAACACACGTTACATCTAAACTACGACAATAAATAACTATTTAAACAGCAATACTTACGGTCACGTGTTCACTGTTGCCAAGTCGTGCCGACCTCCGTAGTTTAGTCGTCTGCGCACTAGCTTATGGAACGAGAGGTACTGAGTAAGATTCTCTGGTCTGTCCGCTTATTAATTTGTATTCGCCTGTCTTAGTTCCAACAAATAGTATCCTCCTGCATTTGTCGCAACATGTGAGTTACTGGCCTAGCAGAAATGCTGGTAAACTTGTCGAAAAATATGAGACAATCGATGTGTGACATCCTGGTTTCGATTTTAGAATGGATCGCATTTTAACAATAAGAAAATTAATCGTGATTAAAACGTCAGTGAGTTATTGTAAGATATAAGAGATTGCATCTCTCCGGGAACCATAATTTTTAATCTCATTGCATGCTATTTTTAATTTTAGGTCATTATTTATATATCTATATATAAAAACTAGCTGTCACGTTACGGCTTCGCCCGCGTGTACTATACAAAATAGTAACTAACTTTTAATTACGTATTAATTGATGGAGTTACTATATTCTATATATATATCTTTAAAACGACAAATACAAACAGCTTTATCCAGTCCACTACACTGAGCGTACTTTAATTGCAGGACATCTTTGTTTTTAATTCATCTTTATTTCTCTATAAAATAGCTGCCCGGCTGCGGCTTTGCCCGCGTGAAATTACGTAATGTAAACAGTAACTCTGGATAAAATATGCGATGAAGGCATTTAAAAGCTATCGTACTCAATAACAGTGAACTACAAATTTTCTTAGGTCAGTGTAAAGAGTGCGCGCAATATGCTCGTATGATGTCATAGTAATTCCCATCGCAAAGTCTTGCACGGGATACGAACCCGTAACTCCACCCCTCCTACACCACAAACTGCATACAATACCTGAGTGAATGCTTAAAGGCAGGCCGTGATAATTATTTCGTGTGTACAGTCCAATTAGGTCTTATTTATTAGTAGGTTAGCAAAGAGAAACAACTGTGAATTATTTCTCTCTGATCATTCTCTTTTTCGGGAGACTGTAACATTTTACTGCTTTTAACATCCTAATTTGCGAATTTCGTAAAATCCTGAATTTGATTTGTAGATATTTACATAAGCTTCATTCTTATCAAAAAATTATCTCGAAATCTCAACGTATGTAAGCAGTACAGATGATTATTTGAAATCACATTTTATTTTTTTACTGCTTTAAAGGACGAACTTCGAAAATCAGTGAATTTTTTTTTTTTATATATTTACGTAAGATTTATTTTAAAGCAAAAACCATTTCAATATTTCCACTGGTTTAGGAGATAAGTGGGATTAATTAAATACACAATTTATTTTTTCAAGTACTTTCAAGGACGAATTTCGAAAAATCCTAAAAGTACTTCCTTTATATTTACGTAAGCATCAATTTAAAGAGAAAATCACCTCACTATCTGAAATGGTTGAGGATAAATCACGGCTTAATGCAAAACACATTTTACGACATTTCACCCCATTAATTTTCGAATTTTGCAAAATCGAAAAATTTACATATATGCATTTGTTTGGGCAATATTTTGAAGTTAAAAAAATTATGAAAGCTTTCCCGGTTAATGAGATGTCAGGGATTCTTTGAAAACACATTTCACCCCTTTTCACCCCTTAATTACCGAATTTAGGAAAATTTGTTCTTACCGGGTGCCTACGTGGCAAGGGGAAGCTTCCCTAAAAATGTAATGGTTTTAGGTCCAGCGGTTTGGGCTGTACGTTGATGAGTGAGCGAGTGAGTGCGTGAGTGAGTGAGTGAGTGTGTCTGTCAGGACACTTCATTTTATATATTAAGATGACTGACTGACTGATTGACTGCAGCCCAAATTACAGAACCTAGAATCGTGAAATTTTTGGTTTGGTTCTTCTTAGGTCGTAGGCGAGCGCAAAGAAGGGATTTTTCGAAATTTGACCTCTAAAGGGGTGAAATGTGTTTCCAAAGATATATCGATAGAGCTCGAACCCGTTGGCCTATCGTCATAAATTTTTACATTAATAGGACACACATAAAAATGCTAATTAGCCAATTAAAGGATTTTTCGAAATTCAATATTTATGGGAGTGAAAATATCTTAATTGTGTTTCCGATTAACTATCGAATCCTTCGGGATAGAGAGTTGGTCTTCGTTTAAAAATTTTGCTTACGTAAAAACCGAAAAATTAATTAATTTTTTTTTTACAATTCAATCCTCAAGAAATAAAAAGGGGCAAAATGTGTTTTTTATGAATCGTATATATAACTGAAACACGACTACCGTCGTAATTTTAACTTCAGTTAATTACGTACACAAATGACTAACATAGAACTCAAAGACGTTTGGATATTTGATAGTTAATGGGGTGAAAATACGTTTAATGTTTTCGATTATTCCTCTATATATATCCTACCCATCGAGATATCAAAGTGCCCTTTGCTTTAGATTGATGCTTACGTAAATATCTAAATACCACTTAAATATATTTTCCGAATTCGGACCCAAAGAGGCAAAGAAAAATTGTAAAGTATGTTCTCACTTGTTACAGAAAATAGTGCGCAACACTTTGACTCACTTGTCTGCACCATTACACGCAGAGCCTCATTTTCTTTTTTCAGTTCTCTGACTGTGTTTAAAGAAAGTCCATTTTTTTCCGTTAATATTTAGAACTTTAATTTCACACTTTCTTAAAAAAAATCTGATGTTTGCTTAATCATGGTCTTGTCCATGGAAGTTCCTGCATCTTTCAACTTCTTTTCAGTGCTTTCATTTGTCACTTTTGAGTTAGGGCCGGTACTGCCTTTTTTCGACGGGCTATCAGAATAAATAACTAACTTTAAAGGCTCCATTTTATCGCAGTTTTCACACACAAAATTTCTTTCCAGTGCTTCTGCACCGACGCTCTGAACACAATGTACGCGTAGACGCGCACCGCAGTTTCTGGAATAGTTTACATATTTTTATTTACCGTAAATCTGTTTACTACAAATAAGACAAACGGAAGGCATATGTCTATTTAAAAATAACATAATGAAACCGATACTCGTCAAAAACTACGAGAAACGAAACAACACACCAGGAGCAGAAGGATAGCACATCCGCATGCGATGAGTGATTGCCATCGACTTTTATAAATAAATATCTGTTTCTACCATCAAACTTACAACTTCTTAATACTATTTGTCTAATTTCCAGAAAAAATCATACTTCACCAGTTTTACGAATTATAGGTAGAATCCTACGCACCACTAAAATTTTACAAATCTCTCTTGTCACATTGTTTAATCACTTTGACCATGTGATGCAGAGATCATGGACAGTCTGGGTAAAGCCGGGCTGGTGTGTGTACTGGTGGTACTACTGGGTGACGGCTGTAGACTAGAGGATCACATACCACAGTCAGGAGAGTGTGTGGCCATACATCCCTCTGGCACTCGCTTCACTCTCACCAGTGTACAGAACATCACAGGACACTGGACCACACAGGTAAGAATATCAGTTATGAATCCCCAGATGACTTGTTAACTTTTTATATTGTCTTGTAACTAAATTATATTTGCAAGGTAAATTTATATTGCTATAATGTTATGTGCAGATGTATTGGAGTCGTGTTAAATTATCACAAAATGCACTTATAATTGAAGGGGTACACCGAAATCGGTAATTGCTTACGTGTTTTTAGCTCATTACATAGACACACGTATATGTAATTACATAACTAACTTAATCAATAAAAGTAAATAAATATAAATTAATGTAAATATATATAAATACACACACACTCCCAAAAATGTTTTCTTCTCACACAATATAAGCATTTGTTATAATAGTCAAGCGCAAAATACGTAACACAATTTTTGAATATTGACTGCACATAACTACTGTTAACCTAAGTTCCTTATGGTGTTTCAGTTAGGATTTGTTAAAGTTTGTGGAATTTGTTGTTAAAATGTTATTGTTAGAATAAATAAAAGTGAATGTGCAGGGATCGAGTATGATCTTTGAAAGAACTGTGCAATGGGAGTGCATGACTGGATTTATTTACTTGGACATACTCCATTGCGAAATATATGACTGTCAAAAGGAAACTAAAAAAAAAAAAAATACAAGAAAACATAAATAAGCAGAGTATGCTTTAGTCGTCAGGATACATACACAACATGAAATTCCAAAACTGGAATCTGGTCAGATAAAAACAAGGAACAAACAGAAAATAAAAGAAATAACAAGAATATGAAAATAGCTAAGTAGACATGCGTCACAACGATGAGACGAGACAAAAACACATACAATAATACAACAAAACAACGATGAGACTAAACAAAACACAAATA
>PNEQ01110627.1:35047-55177 GCA_003012365.1 Medauroidea extradentata
ATCGTTGTTTTGTTGTATTTCTGTTTGTGTTTTTGTCTCGTCTCATCGTTGTGTCGCATGTCAACTTAGCTATTTTCATATTCTTGTTATTTCTTTTATTTTCTGTTTGTTCCTTGTTTTTATCTGACCAGATTCCAGTTTTGGAATTTCATGTTGTGTATGTATCCTGATGACTAAAGCATACTCTGCTTATTTATGTGTGTTTTTTTTTTTTTAAGTTTCCTTTTGACAGTCATATATTTGGCAATGGAGTATGTCCAAGTAAATAAATCCAGGGATCGAGTAAACTGAAAAGTCAGTACATGTTGATTAATTACTTTCAGAGGAAACTGTTATGATATTGTGATGAAAATTTAATTTATTTCTTCAAGTTGCAAAGTTTTTTAGTGTAAGAACCTTAGGCCTATGGGGATAAAAGGTTGTAAATGTAAATACCAAATTTACAATACCAAGTTTACATCACTACTGTCAAAATTCTATGTATGTATGTTAACGGTTTTCATTTACTTTGTAAAATTTCAACTGATATTTTGAAGTAGATTATCATACATATGTCGTCAATGATTTAAAATTTCGCCACAGTTCCACGATTAGTATGGATTTCGTATTACTACTTCTATTTAAAAGTTTTTTTGAGGTTAGTGTAATTTGAGGTATTAACAGATATGGGATGTCAATACTCATTTTAAAATTTCTGAGTTTTGAGAGTATTAAGGTAAAAAAGAAACGTTACTATTATAAATTTGCAAGTACAGTGTATTGGAATGTTTCGAGATTGTCTAACAACTAACCAACCTGTTAGTGTATACAAAACAACTGTTTATTTTATTTGTATCTACAGACTTACTGGCCCTCCACTCATTACACTAAATATGACACTTAGATAGTACACTTATATCTTAATGACAATCTAGGATTTTTGGCGATGACCAATAATTTTAGTTATTAAAATTACAGTGTATTGTCAAATAAAATTTTGTTTAACTTATAAGGTTGATATTTTTTCAATATAGAATGACCTGAAGAAACACTTTTTTAGTTGTTTGGTAGAAACTTAGAAACATTTTCCTAAAAATTGTGGTGTTATTTAATAACATAGAAGCTACTTATAAATATTATTTATTTTAATAAATATACATATTGGGGTACACATTTTGTAGAACAAAGTTTAAAAGTAGACAATCCCCAGTAATTGGTTCAGTGCTGACGCATTACTTTACAAACAAACATTTGAACGTAATGACGAATTTAAACAAATTTTTACAAGTGGCCAAATATTCCGAATACCGGCATAAAATAATTTTTGAAAAGTTTGAACAAAGGAGAATATATTAAATTCCCCTTAAAAAACTCTAATGAAGTTTCGCAGACACAAGTTTTATTTTAAAGACTGTTAAAATATGGCGCAACATCACTAACACGAAATATGCTCTAGAAATAGTATTATATAAATATGCACATTTCTGTGTGCCAGTTGTAATTCATTAATATTTTCTGTTAACTTAGATACCAATAAAAACCAGTTATACCGAAACGGCATTTTTTTATTCCATGAGGATTTTTACATAAACATAAAAACGTGTTAGCCTTGTTAAATTAACTTTTACAATAATGTTCAACTAATTATGATGTTAAATAATCTTCATAAAAACCGAAGAGCAAATTTAGTAACGTAAGTATCACAGAGAAATAACTATATTACGGATTTAATAATTCCTACATTTTTTCAAAACAAATGGTTAAATTGTAACTCGTCTTGGTTTGAAATAGCTCTGGTAAGTTAATTTAGGCTATACCAAATTTAATTAATATCCTTATTACGTGAGTCAACAGGAAACCAGTAGATATTTATTTTACATATTTTGAGACAAAACATGAGGAAGTCGTCAATAGAGAGTGCTGAATATAAGTGGGCACAGCGTGGATACTTGCAAGTGGACGTCAGTTGGACAAGGGCGTCTTGTGCAGTGTAGACTTGTTCGTAAACTGTTGGCAGTCTTCAGCTCAATGCAGCGATGAAGCCGTTTATCATTTGGTAAACATCCCTTATCCAAGCAAACAAATGTTATCCCTTTTAGTAACGTGTTATGTAATTTGTTAAACGTTTCGACACTGGACATTAGCTATGCTGCCGAAACCTCGGTGAAGAATGTTCAAAACAGTCAGATGATGTGGTACTGTGTTAACCTAGCGAAATGTCAACTTTACTCAGTGCTCGAGCTTTTGGAGAAGAGGGTAATAGTGAATGGATATCAGTGTGACCAACAGCACAGTTCTACTGAACGGCCAACTGGGCAATTAATTGCAGGTAAAAAACTACAATTCTGGTATATAATTGCGTTATTCGATCCTACAACCGTTATACTATCAATCTAATTATGTAACAAGGGATGAATTGGAGATTTCACACATTCCATCAGATTCTGGTTAAATAAAACTACATACCTTCTACAAACTGAAAGGCAATCAATTCTTTCCTCTGCTCACTATAGTATTAGTTCTCACGAACTGAAATAAACATGTTCTTAGTAAAAGTTCATTGTTAAATTATTTTGTGGGAAACACAAACGAATTACTATTCTGGACAAAAGTTTTTATTTGTATCGATAAAATATTTCTGTGGGTGTCACCAAATGATATTTAACGAGAGCAGTACTAACGAGATATTTTGTAGCTGCCACAAACTATTAATTTCATTGTACAAATACAGCTAACTGATGTGAAACGCTAGTAGGCCCTACATAGGTGTAAAGTTAATCTTTTTCACACGTACACAGCTTAACTCTGAGATCCGTTATGTCCCGGATATATATTAACTCTAAAATAGTATTACTAGCGCAGCGTGGTTAGTTCTTGCAAACAACTTGTATTTGAGACTAGTGTCAGTCACTTTCTTTTCAAGAAACCACCGATGGCCCAGTTCAAAAGGAAAACAACTCAAAAAATTGAATTTTTGAGTTTAACTCACTAACACACAGACAGAAGTACATTCTACCCAGTTCAAAATAAAAGCAACACATAAATTCCCTTGTTTCAATAACGTGGCACTTTATTCTGATTGCTAGTAAAGTTCTAGAAATTGTATTTATTTAATTTAAAGTACGATAATTTCAACAATGGCATACTATAAACCTTTTAAATTAAACACATTAAACAGTGGCCTGTGTGATTTTGCTTCAAGTTAACACAAACAAAATATGTCAACCAACACATTTTTCGGGGAAATAGAAATCTTGCTAAACGCATTTTATTCAAAACTGGAAATTTTTAGGTAGTAGGTCCAGCTATACATTTCATTAAATTGGCCGAAAGTGAGAGGTGAGTGGATAATAGAAATTATGGCCTAGAAAAACACCGAAAAAAAAATCATCTCCTGAAGTGAAGCTTTAAAATTTCCGAGGCATTTGAAAACATGGTCTGAAGCTAATTTTAAAATTCGAGCTTTCGGTTACTTTTAGTTACCTGTTTCTTACCTTCATTACCATCTCTCTTATCCTATGACCTTATGTTTTCTCCTGGGTATCACAATAAATACTGTTGACATGCAGGTGTAATTGACCATCAGATGTGAGTGCTACTAACAAGCTATCCGACCACTTGCTCTCTGCCTATAAAACACATATTGGAGAAACAACGAACACTTAACATTATGGGCTTGTAACAACATGTAAATGTTTTCAGTTGCAGCTAGACCACGGTGCTGATGATGAAGGTATAGAAGGTCCTAATACAGGAACCTGGGAAGCGGACGTCCAGCAGAAGACGGTAACATGCGAGGCCAACCGTAGAATCATAATCACTGCTACAATCACAAGTAAGCTATCTGAATATTACTGTTGAACATCGACTGTATCGTTAATAATTTATATACATATTGACTCCTAAATGTTCGTGGAAAAAAACAAAAAAATAAAAGGTAGATTTTCCGTAATAATTCTGCAAATATTATGAGTCATATGTATACATACTGTTTTTACATAGTTAACAAGATAAATTTTACATTTTACTCCGAATCAAGTAATCAAGGCTTTAGACTCGAAAAAATACCCAGCTATGATCAGGGCCGTGGACAGAAATTTCGTGGCCCTTCACAAGCAAATATTTCGATGCCCCTTCACGCGTGTTTTCATACTTTTGATTAAATATGTTTCTGATAAAAATGATAATGAATGCTTTACCTTAACGTTTATTATATCAATGGCAAAAACATATTTTACCAAAACCAAACAAAACAATTTATGTTTTATACTTAGCAATCGTAATTTTTTTATGTAACGCAGTATCAATTGCTAACAATAGATACGTTACCACAAATGTGTTAAAATATGTACATCAATTTTTCTTAGTAAAGTACCAGTTGGCAGCTATACCACACAGTTCTTTAGATTGTTGTACCCAAAGAATCGCAAATAACGAAGGTAAGCAGAGTCAAGCAAGGTGTTGTGTTTTAGATGAATGGTGTATTATTTTACAAGATGCGTCATGCACATGCATGTTTGCGCACCGTATGACTTTAAACCATCTTAAATATCTCCATTGCATTTCATTAAGAAGTTATCCGGTTATTAACATCAACAGTGAAAAAAAAAAGCATGGCGTTAAGGCCTTATTGACCGCCTGTCTCCTGCAAAAATCTTAAAAATAAAAAACAGCTTTTCAGTTTTACAGTGTTTTTATATTTCGTGAGTCCTAGAATATCACGATATTATTATCAATTTTGCTTTAAAATTCCTTAAACGGAAGCAAACTCTATTTTAAATAAAAACAATTTTTAGACTCATCTTACCTGAGCTAAACAATTTGGAAGATAAAAACGTAATTCATATAAATAGCAAAAGGCAGTGACGTACTATTTTGGTAGCTTAAATAGAAGTATTTGCGTGTGACTGAAGCCGGCAGGTGACGAACATGAACGTTGAAATCTAATTCACCACTGCGTGTATCAGTTCTATTCGCTTCATGTCTGTACCGAAGAACAAGTTTTTTTTAAAGAATTTAATGGCCAACAGCTTAATACGCCCAAGGCCAATAACGCGAATCAATAATCTAAAACCATTATAATCAAACAATACTCAATAAAGACTCAAAACAACACGCAAATTCTAGAAGATTCGAGAACAACACAAACACATAACGTGTGCCGAATTTCCGACTCAGGATCCAAAAACAGAACAGTTCACGACGGCGGCTACTGAGGAACAGGGGGTGGACACAGAATAGGGCGGTTAGGGCCACTACTTTGAAGGGCATCACGCACCGACAACATTACAAAGTAAACATTATGTGTAATATAAATACAATGCTTGGTGGTTTATGATACTAGAGTGTCAAGCATTTATTGCATAAATATTAGACATTTACTAATTTATAGTAATTGACGTTTTCAATTACAATAACTTTTCGGTTAAGTTGTCTACCATGAGACGCGTGACCTCGTGACTGCTCGTAATGGCTACGAATCGTAAATTGTTTTGGTGTTTGTGGAAGTATTCGGCTGAAATTTTATAATAATGGGGAAGATCAGGAGGTACCCCTGTTCTGCAAATAATTGTGATTCTGTTTATTCACGCGCAGAAGGGGGCGTGCGAATGTTCTACTTTCCCAAAGATTTGAAAAGATAGGTAACGTCTTTGTGTAGCCAACCTGTAAACTAAAAGTTTTAGTTTCCGAAGTTGCCGGTGAATGATGCCCCTTTTATAGCGGCTCGTTGGTTAACATGGCCGTGTCCACTCTTGAATACTTTACTTCCTCTATGCTGAGGAACTACAAGGTCTGCCACACGAAGACGCGAGCAAACAAACATTTCACCCCTCCATAACAATTGCACTGCTACCAACCTCACTGCCGCAGAGTGTGGTTTACTTTTTTATTCGTAGGCCGTGTCCGTGCCTGACTGTAGAAGTGTAGTGTGGAGAGTTCTGTAATGTGGTTTGCGCTAGTGTGTGTACCAAATGCAATGAGACAGGCAGTCTTATTAGTTCAGTACTGCGGTATTTACGAGTTTTCAGTTTATATTTCGAAAATAACCAAATGGTATTGATTCCCTTGGACTGCAGATGTGCAGCTCCGTTCGGGACCCCTCCTAAGCCTCGGGGCTAGGGGCAAATGTACCCTTCCTCCCCTTGTCGTCTGCCCTGGTTATGCACTTAAGTATGATTAACGATATGCTTGTTTAAAAGACAAATAAAAGTATTTTACAGATTAGACAAAGCAATTTTTCTTACACACCTATGTTTAGCAAATAAAATATCGGAGAATCTTTGCGTGCATCTATTTAATAACATGATATTTTTAACGTTCAATCGGCTAGACAGGGTCCCTTTAATCGAGTTTGTCTTCTCGTCACCCAAACATGGGGTATTTTAGCGTTGCCCTCATTCAGCATTCCCGAAAAACCGAGTAAATATTTATTTATAAAAAACTACCAAAGAGGCTCTATCAGTTCATCACCTTCTAATATTTATATTATATTTCTAAGGGGAAACAAGATGGTGTAGTGTAGTGTAGGTTCGTGCCTGCCAAGGTTACCTAATTGCTATTAGTTTCCATACATTAAAGGAGCAAACGCTAGTAAGAAACTGAAAGAACTTATGGTTATATGGCACACAATATTTAATAGTAAATAATCAGGAACAATTACATAATGAATTCAGAAATTAATTATTTACGTGATAGTACATCAGGAAGTGGGTATCTTAATTTGTTACCTTAAAAAAATAGTAGTAATCTAACAAGATGGCGGCGGAGCAAGGAGGATTGGTAAATCAAAATTACGTTAATTAGAAAAAAAACATGTAACTGAAGCTCCTACGTCCTTGGCATGCTAAGTAACCCCAGTCGCAGGGCCAGACTGCAGCACTTCCAGTCGGCAGCATTAAGGGGGAAAACCAACAGGCCCCGAAACAATGAATGGCGGTGCTGGCTGGCCCTACCACAGCAACGTGAAGGTTCTACATCACCAAAACTCGTGGGTAGTCTGCAGGCCACAGCTCTCCGGTCTGATTGAGGGCAACAGCATCCAGCAGGTCCAGACGTCCTGTTCCCTGGACGGATTCGGCGGCGAAGTCGTCCCCGTTCCCGGAACTCTTCACGGCCCTCCCGAGAGAACTCCCTTGTCACTTCACCCAACGAACCAAAAAACTCTCCTTATCTCCTTAGATAAAAAACTTATTGCCCAGATATAATACACATAAAACACTACCTAGGCTCCTCCATTGCTCTATGAAATGTGACATCTTACAACCTAAGACCACAATAGATTAATTGTTTACAAATCAATTTACAGTACATAGAGTAAATATCATAGCAGATAATCAATGCAAAAAAATACTGAGAAAAAAACTAAACTATTTAAATAAACATTAAGAACTGCAACATATGCATCACAGATACATATATTACAACCTGTAAAGAGGTCAGTAGCTGTGTGGTAATTGTAATCTTCAAAACGTGGTAAGTGTACAACATAGAATAACAAAGCTGGCTTCTTGGTAGTATTACTAGTTTCACTAGGTCAGTACCAACACATTTTCACATATCCAGGTATCTGGCCGCTTGGTGATGCTGTTATATCTTCTAACGATTTATTTAACATCTATTCAGTGCAAAATTTTACCAAAAATAATCTCTTATATAGGCGCTTATAACGCTTCCAAATATACGTGTGCGTAATTATAATAAAACCCAAATTTGAGAAAAGGATTGTCATTTTACATTTAAATTAAGTATTACGTTTTGCCAAGTAGAAAAATCATTTCGTAAATGGTATTATTACATGCTTTGCAGTAAAAATAATACTAAAAACATCTAGATTTTATTCGGCAACAAATTTTACAGTAGAACGTATTAGTTGAAGTGTAAAAATTCTTTGATAATTCCGCATGTTAAACAAAGGCATGCTAACACTCTGAGGTATAAATCATGGGTGTAGATGTGCGACAAAGAAGTGTTATATGCGAGGTAGGAGAGAGTTCAGTAAGCAGTCAGTGTTGTTTGTGATGCAGCTCCGCCGGCCAGACCAGGACCAGGATACGAGTTCATACCTGGACACGGCTACTACAAGGTGCACACAGAGTCATCTACGTGGGAGGAAGCTCGTAGAACCTGCGTGCAAGAAGGCGCTCATCTCCTTATACTCAACTCTGAGGCGGAGGCCAAGCTGGCGAAGGAACTGACCTCTCGTCACCCCAAACTGGGCCCCGTAATTTTCTTGGGGCTACATGACATCTACACAGAGGGACATTTTCAGAGTATACTAGGTCAGCAACATTTTTTAACGTATCTGGTACACGTTTAAATATTAACGTCTGTGCGTTGATTATGCTCATGCGTAAAAAATTAATTAAATTTTCTATTTATCTGAAAATGAACACAGAAAAAAATTGTCACCTTACCTTTTGCCAAATTTCTGAGAAACCATTTTGGTAGTTGTGAAATTCCTTCTGTAACATTGCGATACAAATGATTTGGAAAATAAACTACAAACTCGTACATTTTTGCAACATAAACTTTAAAATTTAATTTTTGTGTTTAAGTATGAAAAATTCCAAAGTTTTTCACTTTACACTTTATTTTTTAATTTAGGCTACATATTGCTACTGTTTCTTTAAAATAGTTTTCTTTGTAGTTGAGCCGAGTCCTAATTAATTTTGAAATAAATTTCCTATTTTAACCCCATGGCTGCAAACTTAATATATGAAAGTAAGAGAGCATTCTTCTGTCGAGCAATTTTTTAACTCATGTGCTGAAAAAGACCCGAAATATGCTCAAAATCACAGCGTAACTATCCTGTGTGTTTTGAACAAGGTCAAGTAAATGTTGCTTTATACTGTCTGTTGTCACACACAAGAATAACATTTTCTTCAACAGCTAAAGTTTTATGCTACTGATGAAAATATTTTACATGTTTTTTTCTTTGTAAGCCAAATTATTGCGCAGACATGTGCCTGGTTTATTAATTGATAATTACTTGCTTCATAAATAAAACTTACCCAGTCACCCGTCGTTCCTTAATATGCTAAGTGCGTGATAATAGTGTGAAGTAAGATTTACTGGTCTAAGATAATTACACACATTGATATGTTTTATCCAGATTTCATCATATTATTTTTTTAAAATTTAAGATTTGTTACATTTAACTACTGTGGTTTAGTGCTACTCTTAATCACATTAAAAATATCAAAACATAAATGAATGGTGATACGAGACATTAAGTCTGCTTGTTTAGAATAGGCCGTGCAGCTTCGAGGCTTCTTACGTAGCTGGAAAGTCAAAGTTGACCCTCTTAGTTCCATTCGTGTTTATGACTTGTGATTTCAGGGCACATGATTATCAATAACAGTTACGCCATAAGTTGTACTAAGTCTGCCTTCTTAATTTGCTTAATAATCGACTATTATACACCATCGTTTATAATATAAAAACTGTGTTCTGTGTTTATGTGTGCATGAACTCAACTTTACTGTATGAGTCGAAATAAGGAAAAGAGTAAACGTAACTGTGTAACGTATTTTTTAATTTTTTTTTCAGGTGAACCAATCGCATCCGTAGGTTATGCAGTCTGGCGTCCTAGCGAGCCAAACAACCATCAAGGCGGAGAAGACTGTGTTGTATTGGCGCTTGACGAATTGAAATTTAATGACACGTCCTGTACTTCGAAATTCCCTTACATTTGTGAACAACAATTATGAACTGTATCTATATTTTCACCTCCTAATAGTTATATTACATATTAAACACAAGTGTTTCATTAAACTGCAAAAATAAAGGCTTCTCAGTAAAATCAGGTGAATCGTACAAAACTCGTTTTATTTCACAACCAAAATAATACAGCAAATTGAATTTTAATGTCTATTCAGAAATGGGCAGTTAAAGTTTATTTAAAACAATTTTAAGCATCGATTTAGAATTTGGGTGGGAGTACGACGGAAGTTCATTATTCTAATATATATATATATATATATATATATATATATATATATATATATGCCAAAATTATACATATCTCTCGCCGTCTACCACGGCAATCTCGGTTAACTTTCCGACGAGGTTGATCCCAATTTTTACACGCGGGAAACGAGGTGGACATTACTGTTGTCCAATGGACTTTCTCGTGGTATTTTAATTCCTTCCAATTCACATTCCGTCGCCGCTCCACACATATCCCATCCCATACAAACCTGTAGCGAAATTCCCTAACCAAGCATGTATACACTACCAAATGGTGAGAACATTTAGCTATCCGTTGAAGTTACACAACTGCAAGGTTATCTGTACACTCAACGTAAATAAATACATGATCCTATGCAGCGATAAACACATACTATAATTAAATAATCAAAATAGAGTCGTATGGACATTTCTATATCCACAGAGGCGTGAGAGGCAAGCAAACTTCGTGAGATACTCTTCCTCTAGAATATGTCCGGGTGAGTATGTGTGGAACTGCCCAGGTCCTGGCAAGTTAATGTCAAGTAATCACATCTATTATTAATTCATTACTTGTCAGCGTTGTGAATTTTCGTCACCGAGTACAGTGTCTCAGCAAAATTTCGGAAGCAGACTTAAATACGTGTATATGTTTAAAAGTAGGTAGAAATCACTATTTGGTGGGAATGTGACAAGCTATTCCTTTACGTGTACAAGTACAACAATTTTCCGGAAACCATAATAGAATGCCTGTCTGGTATGAAACCAATTGAATAAGAAGTTCGAAATGACAACCCAAGAAAGATAATTTTCAGTCTAGTGGCGTCTATTACGGTGGCGTTTGGCATACAATTGTGTTGCAGGTCCGTTTTGGCTGCATTATACACCAGTAGCCAGGTTGGTCGTGGTGGGTCGACTATAGGCTGGTTTGACACGAGTGAGTTCTATTTTACCTCTACCTATAACAAACCCTATCGACACAGGTTCACCGCTGCAGCATAAACGTTCACCTCCCGAAAGTGTATACTTAAGAGGGCGTGGTAAATAATTCAACGCTAAAAGCATTAATCTATAACTGTACGTTTCTAGAAGCCAATTTGCGAAAATTAAACAATAGCAATCCTAGACAATAGTTTTAGCAAACGTTGTAAACGAAATAGTTTCCAGTGTTACGAACTTCTGAGGCACAATCTCTGATGCCGAAACCTCGAGCATATAATGCTGTGCAAGAGATCACGCGTAACGAATTAGTAATTCTGGACAAATAATTACTCATAGAGTTGGCAAATGCCATTATCTAGGATAGTAATTGAGTATTTGATCTAAATTGACTTCGAAAAAAGCGTAGAAACCGATTGACATTTTCAGCTTTTTTTTATCTACCACACAATCTTAAACTTTATTACAGTTGTTACCAAAACTACCATGCCTTTTTTTCCTCGAGAACTAAGAGTTCAAACAATTTAACTAAAGAATACTTCCTAATTAATTTTGACAACAATATCAAGTAGTATCAGTGCGTATTCATGACTTAGATGAAATCCCGTGTGCTCAAGAATATTTCTTGAATTTTAACTACAAGTGTAGCTTTTAATGCATGTACATTTTTTTAAATTGACAATTTTTGTAGAGAAACAGAATGAGGTGGTGCAACAGTCACACGTTAGACTCAAATTCGGAGGGACCTTGATTCTATTACTAGCTCCATCCATCCTGACTTCTGTTCTTGACGGATTTATGAAATCGGTCCAGGCGAGTGATTGTGTAGTTCCTTAGCGCAGGCCATGGCCGACTCCTTTCCTGTTCCATTCCTTGTGAAATGTTGTTGTAATCGTCTCGAATAACATAGTTGTTGAGGAAATGTAAAGCCCGACATGAATAAAAAAGTAATTATTTGCAGGAACTGAGAAGATACGCGTACCTATTTTGTGCGGAGAATGTCTGAAAACACGAACAGATGGATAAAGATATTCTATTTGTCTACGAAATATAAAACATACTCTGTGTCAGCGGTCTTACGGAGGAAATGCGAAAATAGAGGATAGCAAAAACGATGATTTCTCCTTAAAGGCAAATTTTATCACCATGTTTTTATTTTTTATCTGTACCAGATATTTTTTCTTACTTTAGACACAAAATGTGACTAAATTTAGCTCTTATGAAATTTTCTTATCTCTCATAGTTTTTGCGTAATGGCTTGTTAAAGTCAAAATTTGCATGTTTCCGTTTTAAGGACTACACTAATTGACACACCAAACTGCAAAAAATTCACAGTGTATAAATATATCGCAGGCTATAAGGTTACGTTTATAAAAACAAAGAATAAAAACTTTTTGTATTTACATACAAGTGCTGAAATTTACAAAAATTCAAACATAAAATTTTTTAAGTACAAAAATTATTTTATTTTGTGGTTTAGCATAGCTAAATTTGTAGCTCACAACATCGTTATCCACTGTGAATTTTTTCACTTTGATAAGTGAGTTGGTTTTAGTGTCGTCCTAAAACGGAAACACGCAATTTTGGTTTTAACGAACCATTACGCAAAAACCATATAAGATAAAAAAAATTATAAGAGCAAAATTTAGTCTCATTTTGTGTATAAAATAAAAAAAATATCTGGTAGAAATAAAAAATAAAACCACGGTGATGAGAATTGCTGTATACCGCGCCCTTAAATACTCTGCCTTTCCAGGTCATCGCATGCTGTACAGTTCGTAATAAAACCAGAGTTATTAACTACATATATTCTTATATTTTATATCGTCTGTTTATGAATGGAGATAAAGAATCCTTACACATCACACAAGTAGTTACCACTTACATTTACGTAACTTAAGGAGTACTTTCGGTATCATTTTATGCTGTAAAATTTATGCACAACACAGAAACATAGCAGTTGTATTCAGGCACATTACTTACTGTTGTCTTTTTTATACGGCTGCAGAAATATTGGATAATTGATAGGTCATGTTAAGGAAAGTCACTAACAGAAATACAAAAGTCTCGTCAGTCAAGTGTCTTGAGACTAGGCAAATACCGTTCAAAGCAGCCTTTACACGACCTAGGGGCCGCGTCACAGTGGGTAAAGCTTGCCTCCACCAAAGAATGTCATTATGCATTTTCTGGGAGGGCTCGGCTCTCAGTTTTTCGGACCCTTTTATCTGCCCTGCACTTTTTGACATGTAAGATTGTACAAAAATTATGCGTTCATGTCGTGAAACTCTTGTAGTAGAGGTTTAAATATAACTAAACATAACATGACCGTACAACTTAAAAATCAAGTTTTGTCTGCAAGTCTTATTCGACGTCGCTACGCAGCTGCGCTACATGTAGCCAGTACTGCGTGAAAACATAACTCTTCCTATAACCGTATATTATAATTCGTTAGAAGTGAAGAGAAAGCGATCAGAACACATGCTTCTATATTTCAGCACGTAACACAACAAGAGCACAGTCTCGGCTCACAACTAAGACATCAGCACTAATAATTGTACAAGTTGTGTAAGTTAACATATTTCACTGAAGAAAAATATCTTCAACAACATGTTGCCGATCTACATATACGAAGGATATTCCTCATACACATAATTGCCTCACAAAACTTTTATCTTCCGAAGTTTGATATTGGTAGGTCGGCAGTCATCAGAGGCTCTGGAACGTATTTGAGTTTTTTTTTGGGGGGGGGGGGGTGGTTACAAAGAGTCGTGGACCAAAATAATTTTTTTGAAGGAGAAGGGATCTTAACATAATTGTTCTGGCACCGGTGGTGTAACTAGAAGTGGGGAGTGCGTGGGTCCTCTCCCGGAAAAATTTCAGTTTCTAGATTAAAAATGGTGACATTTAAGCAGATTTAAAACTAAATATACAATATACAGTGGGCAGAAATCTTAGTATTTTTAAAGGTGTACTTTATAATTTTATGCAATGAACTTAAACATTTTGTACATTATTTATGTGGGCAGCATTTTGTCCAAATGTCTTTATTTCAATTTATTTAATAATAATTTTGTGAGTATGCCAGTCACGGAAACATACAACAGTACCAGAAAGAATGCTCGCGCAACGAATCATTCCCGGGATTCTTTATTCACTAATATAGTAAAAATATATATTGCAAACATTTGAATTTGCACGCAAATTTTGTTCAAATTTGCGCAATAAGTTACATAATTCAAGTTAATGTTTTGGAATTACCTGAATTTATTTATTAATATGTCTAAATACTTATCATGAGATTAAGAAAGAAGTTTAACCAAAATTTATCAATTACTGTAAACAATAAAGTTATACTGGGGTGTACGAAGATGCTCGAAGAAGAAATCAAACGTTAAAATAAAGTACTTTTACTGTACATGTTAGAAAAATATCTATACTGAAAGAAAATATCATTTATAAATTTAAATAATCCTTCATTGATATTTATACCTGGCTACCAAACCTAAATATCTGTTCGACTATTAAGGGAAAGAAAAGACGTGAAATATGTTTTCGAATATTCCTCCATATCTAGCAAACTCTTCAAGATATTTAGTTAGTTTTTGCTTCAAAATGATGACTACGTAAATACCAGAAAACTGTCTCAGGATTTTTGTAAATTCGACTCCTATGAAATTAAAAGGCTGAAAATGTGATTTATATGAATCGTTTACATACCTGGAACTGAACGGGCTACAGTTGTGATTTATACGTCATTTGGATACTTATACAAATGTCTGAGATGTGATTTCAAGACAATTCGAAATTCTATATTTTAGGGGGTGGAAATAAGTGGAAAATGTTTTCGATTTTTCCTCCAAATCTATTGAACCATTTGATATATCGAAGTGATTTTGGCTTCAGGATTGTCCTGCTTACGAAAATACCAAAAATACTATTTCATGATTTTGCCAAATTCTACCCCGAAAGGTAAATAACAGTGTGTTTTCGATTCGAAATCATATATATCGTCATCGACCCCATTAAACTTTTAGATATCGATGACATTTTTTCTTAAGATCGATGCTACTTAAATGCCTGTAAAGTAATACGTATTACAATTTTGGAAATTCGACAACTACGGAGGTGAAAAATGGTGCAAAAGGTGAAACATGTTTTCAATGATACGTTGATATATCTAGGACCCAGAGGACTATCATTGTGTTTTCCAAGAGTCTATGAGACATCCATAAAATTTTCTAACATGTCATTCAAGGGTTGTTCTAAATTCATTCTCTAAGGGGGTGATAAGGCGTGGAATGTGTTTTAAAAATATCATCGATATCGTTCGATTCAGTTGAGAATTAGATAGGTACATAAGTGAGTTTTACTTTTTCGTCAACGCCGAGGCCATTGTAGACGGTGATACACAACTTGGTACTAGGACAGGAGTTAGGAGAGGAGTCGGCCATGGCCTGAAATCAGAATGGCCGGTTCGATACCCCAGATCCTCCCGAATGTGAGTCCAGCGTATTGCCGTTGCGCCGCCTCTCTCAGTCATTCGAGATATAGGGCTGAGCTGCTTTTCGCTCCGTGATGATGTACATAAATTGTTGTAAGTATATTTCGGGATATTTCTAAATTCGACCTCTCTAGGTTTACATATATTTTTTTTTGTCAATGAATCGCCCATTCAGCTGTAACTACATGATATCGTTTTAATTTTCAATTCAACTGGAAACTTGTAAAAATGTCTATTTACGATATGCAATTAAAATTTTTTCGAAATTCGACCCCTAAAAGGACTAGAAGACGTAAAATTTGTTTTAGATTAGCCAATAATATATATCGTATCACTTGAGATACCGAGCTACTGTTTTACGGAATCATCTCAAGAATAGTTATATAAGTTATTTACTGGATAAAATAACGTAATTATCAAGGAGGGAGGGAGGGGACTCAGTTTGTGAACTTCCAATACAGGCGATCCGAAAAGCAAGTACGGCCATCGATAAATAATTAAAACCAGGATTGCATTCTGCAATTCTGTCAAGATGTATTGTTGTACAACCTTTTTGTATCTCGAGAGTGAATATTTTATTTATTGTATAAGTTATCATGAATATTTTCGACATTATATGAATCAGGAGGCCTAGAGTTCATTTAGCCATTCTCTATTTCACTCTGCGTACGCGTGTACTATTATAAAACTTGAAGTCTGAAAGGAGTTCTCACTTTATGCAGAAGATGGTTTGAATATAAGTTATAACCTCTTCCCTTCCTCATTTTCCTCCCGTGGTGAGCGTAAATTTCCACAATTGTCAGAAGGATCTATTTAGATTTAGACAGAATAGTACGGGTAGGGAAATAAGTTCTTATCTCAAATTTAAACTACTTGTCAATAACACAAATTTAGGGGGTACAAATTATATATTGTATCCTCCACCACCAAGATTTGGGTTGGGGGGGGGGGGGGTACAATGTACCCCTGTATCCAACCTACCCGGTTCCCCCGCCACTGTCAGTCGTATGTAATTAACAGCAAAATTATTTACTTGGGCTAGTCCGGAAATATAAAACAGTTTATTTTAAAATACCGAGCAAAACAAAACTTGATTGGTGTTTCTAGGAAAAGTTAGACTAATTAAATAATTGTTTCAGAAAATATATTTAGAAAAAATGAATTTGAAATAAAAATTTTGAAATTCAATAATTATATAGAAATTCTGTAATTTTATTTCAATAAACTTACTTTATTGATTAGTTTACCAATAATTTTTGTAAATTTTTGAAATATTTATCAATTTATTCTAAATCATTTTTCTATAATATTTTTATTCAAATGTTGATCTAAAATAGTTAATTGTAAAGATTGCAATTTTTATAAATAGTTATCAAGACTTTCTCTTTTAAAAAATGAGTATTTCATTTATACCAAAAGTTTTTTTTAAATCCAGCATTTTTATTCATAACGCCATGTAATTATAATGTTTAAAAAACTATAAAAACTATTAAAAAAAGTACATTGAAAATAACGTTGAAAATATTTACGAAGTATTTTACATAAATAGTTTTCTATCTTTAAATAAAACGATTAACAATATTGACGAGGGTTTTAAATATAATTCTATTCCTTGTAGTATGATTGGTGTTCATTATTTATTTTTTCTGGTAAATCGACACAAGAAGCTCTCTTTAATGGATTATATTTGTAAAATGTGACAAAAGGATTAAAGAAATACACAAAAGTCAAGTAAGCTTTGTTTGTAGTATATGTGTACTAAGTTTAAGAAATTCGGAAAAACTCCTCGTCAGAATCGTCATACTATACTAAAAACTAAAAACTGGCCAGCACCATGAATACATGAACGAAATACTGTATATGTGTACCAAGTCTGATGAAATTCGAAAAAAAAATTTCCCCAGATATGCAGCACTGTGCAAAAAAAATGTAATATTGGCTGCCATATTGATAATATGAATAGAATATGGAATAATGCAAATAGACAAAAGTCAAGTCAGCAGAGAATGCTGTATACGGACACAGAGTTTTATGGAATCCGGAGAAATATTTTCTCTGATATGACATATTATGCTAAAAACATAACAATGGCAGCAATTTTTAGAAGGTGTTTGCCGCATGAACTCAATGCATAGAAGACAAGTGAACTTATTAATTTCTTTATGTGTTCCTTGTTTGATAAAATTCTAATATCTACGGTTTCATAGATATCGTGTGTGATGGAAACATGTTAAAACGGTCGCCATTTTAAAAATATGAACATGGAATGAATGTAATACAGAAAAGTTCAGTCAGGATACTTACTTAGTACTTTATGTGTATCAAGTTTGATCAAATGCGGTTCTTCAAAACTTTTTAGGGAGACACACACACGCATACACACTCGGACGCAGACACACACACACACACACCCACACACAGATAGGTAGGTGATTTCATAAACCTACTTTTTCCTTCGGAATGTACGCTAAAATATGTGTTTTACTTCAAACCGTAATACAACTTGATACAGCATTAACTGAGTCTACGACATAGTCGTTCTTTTTCCGAAGGAATATGTAGGCTTGTGAGGTCATACTCCTGTCTGTGTATCCGTGTGTGCCCCTAAAATCTCTTGAACCTAGACCGAAATTTATCAAACTTGATACTCAGTTAGCTGATTTAACTTTTGTGTATATCGTTTGTGAATTTTTCAAATTTTCAGATGGCGGCTGTTTTAAAGTTTATATGTCCTAAGTCACCGTGTTTCAGAATTTCATTAAACTTGGTTCACACAGTAAGAACACCACTGGAATCCTGGGCCAAGTCGGACACGAAGATTTTAGTGGTAAAATGAAGTACGATGACATTTTATATGCCTAATGTGGTAACATAGCTCTGTAATTAGTCCTTAGTCCCCTGTTGCGCTCTTATGATATCTTACATATCATATTACTACTGTTCTGACCTGCAATCTAAACATGAATGCACATTTACTTGTACAATACTTGGACGTGGACCGCAACTGAGCACTTTTTCTGTGCAGCGTTGTTACATTGCAACATACAATGTCGTCGTGTTGCATTATGCCGCCTACATTTCCATATACAATGTAGCCCAGGATTAGCGTGGTGAGCTTACTGTGTGTTAGTATCTGGACAACTTGCATACAGGAAGTAAGGAATTTAACAGTTCAAACTCAAGGAGGTGATTCCTCATAAATAAGTATGCAGACATTATGTGATGCACTTCCTAGATAAATGAATATTAAGTGTATGAGCCTATTAAGTTCGAGTTTAAAAATTGTTACCGAGGACTTAAACCTGTTAACAATCTAACTTTCAAACTTTCCCATTGCAATGAAATAACATGGGTGCCACCCTATTACTGCATAACATTAATTGCCCGTCTGATATTGTGTATATTTAATATTGTATATTTGAGAAGTACATCGTAAGGAATGCAATAATTAAAATTAACTTTTTACCAGGAATGTGCACTAAGCTGTTGCTGTGACAATTTGCAACGCCTGGTAAGAAGGCAAAAAGTGGCACTTCCGCCAAGGAACTATTGGATTGTACATGCGCCTTGCTCGTAAGAAAATGCAACCTGTGAAGCACATTTTTAAAAGCATGTCACAAAATCCATTCAAGAAACATTTCAAAATTTAGCCTCGAGTCCGTAAATTTGGTAACAAATTTGGTTTTGCAGCATTTTTACAAATTACTATTATTTTTTTGCAATGAACAATTCGTGAATTTTACAGACGTCGTATCGGGATGAAACTCTGATATACGTAGTGTTGCCTACGCGCTAGGCCCAGTGTCACCACACTCAAATTTCACGTGCGTGCGTTTTGCACGAAAACTTTGCATCCTAGACAGTCTCTAAAACATGACCTTTTTATTACTATGTTCACATTACCCAATAATTAACTTTTAAATGTAAGATTATCCTGAAGTTAAAAAAGTTGTCGGCAAATTAACGTTGGCTTCTCCTTTTATTTTTGTAAGGTTTAAAGGTATCAATTGCGATTTACTGTTGTTTTGTCGGCCGTATTATCAAGAATTAACATACTAGTTTTGTCAGTTTACGTCACACAGTTTGTGGGAAAATTAAAGTTTTAAAATTTGGTTTAAAAACAAACTAATTACTCTCTTAGTAAGTGTTATGGTTACGTTCAAAGCATCTTACATATTTTCTGCTTTTTTTTTTTTTTTCACAAGTAATCACCTGCCAGAGTTTGTCGGTGATTTTTGTGAACAGTCTGTATCGATACATATATATAGTTTAATTGGAAGCTACTTTTATATGTTTCACATAATATGTCATATTTGAGGAAATATTGCTCCGAATTTCACCAAACTTGGTAAACATATAATTCTTAGTAAACTTATTTGAATATCGTATAGGGCCTTCATTCTTTGTGTATGTTGTCATATTGTTGGACATTTTGATACTTTTAGCATTGTGTGATATAACATTGGAACAATTTATACGATTTATATTAATATTGGTACATATATACATATATAATGCTTGATCAGTTGACGTTTACGTATTTCTATCCGCCTATGTTCATATTTTAACAAGTAGATCTATACAGAACTAATCAGCCTACTTTCCTTTAGTGTATATTTTGATAACAGAAATGTTTGCTCAAGGGCTGTAGGGGGAGGAGTTATCCTAGGGTTTTAGAACACACAGAAAAGAATGCCAACAAAAGCAATATGATGAAAAACTAAAAAATTAGTAAACATACTGCAACATTTAAATTTTGTGTA
>PNEQ01110629.1:0-55054 GCA_003012365.1 Medauroidea extradentata
AACTTACGCATGTAGACACTGATATAGGACTGATCAGCATGATGGCTAGGCTTAACAAATATTTTCTAAATGTGTTTCGTTCCGAAATTATTGTGTATACTTTGAGGTGGTCAACATAAGATCGATCTGTGATCGACATATTTCAGTTTTTGAAAAAAGACTCTGAGCTTAATAATAAAAACAATAAAACTGCCAGGGGTCGGGTATCGGATAGGGGTCGGAAACTGATGATGCGACCCTATATATATATATATATATATATATATATATATATATATATATATATATATATATATATATATATATATATATATATATATATACACACACACACACACACTCACACATACATATGCGTACATTTGGATACCTATACATATAGTGGAAACTTAAAAGAGGAAGTACTTTAGAGTATAGGGGAGAGCGGGGAAATGGCGAACACCTAAGAACGAAAGGCTATATAGCATTTAAATATTAATCAAATTCAACTATATTAATTATTAACCACAAAACACTAATATAATACACTAAATCAGAGTCAAATATCATTAAAGTACATTTTCTCATTTTTGGTCATAATTTTAGTCAAACAATGCAATGTTCGGTATTGCCCACCTGTGTGGGGTAATGCCGAACACATGTTGCGCAAGTGGAAAATGTTTTATCAGACTGTAATGTTCAAATAAGCATTACTTAGTTTTCAAACAATAGTCACAGGTGTAGTTTTCTGCCTCGTCCCAACCACTACACTCAGAATGACACCAATTGGAGCACTGAACACACCTAAACCACATTTCTCCATCACGTCCAAACTCGCCACAAATGCAACATATATCAGTAATAGCTGCGACTACATCCATATCGTCTTCATCGTCATCATCACAAAGGTTAGCTTCAGACATGTTACTTTCAGATGAAGAACTAGAGAACGAGAAGTTTCTGTGCACTGGTATTTTTTTCTTCATTTGCTTCTTTTTCTTATTTTCATGCAGAGAAGGTTTTTTTTTCTGTTTCTTGTTCTTGTTTTCATTCTTCTTTTCTGCCTGTTTCTTTCTTTTGTCTCTTCTGCTCTGAATATCTGTCAACACACATTTCATAGGGGTTGCTGTCAGTATTTCAGAATGCTGCTTTCGTTTGCTCTGTTGTACTTTTTGTTGTGGTTTGGGTAGAGGGGATAGAGCACTGACTGGCACACAAACTTGATCCTGATCAGTTTTATGAGAGCCGTTGGAAGTAGACTCGTCATGAGAGGTGGTAGGCACAGTATGACAGGTGCTGGATGTGGGCTTGTCATGAGAAGTGCTAGGCATAGCTGAATCTGTGATGAGTGCAGATCTATTTTCTCTTGTAAACGATGAAGTCAGAGAAATGCTTCCTCCTTGTTCTTCACCAGTATCAGGAAGAGCTGAGTGGGCTGCTACAAAATCATCTTCCGAAAATTTATGGGGGTCCATAGGAAATATGCCAGTTCTTGAAAAGCCAGATACGCCTTTTTCCATTGTTGCTGTTTTAAATTATGCTTTGTTAAATATTGAGGCCAAATCATAAGGTGTTATCTTGAAATGGACGTGGTTTTTCATGAATAAATCACATTCTCTGTTGAATGCACTTTTCAACGGGCCATAAAACACGACATCTAGAGGCTGCAGCCTGTGTGATGTATGTGGTGGGATTGAAAGCATTGTGATCCCATTTTCTCGGCAAAATTCATACGTTGATAGAGAAGTGTGGCTACTATGGTTGTCCAACAATAGTAGTGTAGGGTTTGCTTGCGAAGAGTTCGTGTGTTTTACGAAATGACCTAACCACTTATTGAAAATGTCTTCTGTCATCCACCCGGTCTTGGAACATTCATACACTGCACCAACAGGTCCATCTTTTTCAAGTTGTGGACTAGCTCTTTTTCTTGGGAAGATGAACTGAGGGGGAATGAAACTCCCTGCTGCATTCATAGCACAACACACTGTTACATTTTTGCCTCTTTCCCAACTTGTAGCCGAGCCAACCTGTTTCTGTCCCGTGGGTCCTATTATACAAACAGTCTTGTGCACTGTTGAAATGCCTGTCTCGTCCATGTTGTAGATACGATGAGATGGAAAATTGTTTTTTTTTTTTTCATTACATTTTCCAGGTTGGAAAAAAAATCTTGAGACTTCTGGGGCACTGAGACCAGCCATACGGTAGGCTTGTAGCCTCTGGTTTCCTTATACTCAGACGTTAATTTCTTTTCATGAAGCTTTTCAGCAAGTCTTTACGTGCTAGACGAGAGACAGTGTTGAAGTTATGCTTGACATTATTCTTTTCGGCAAACTCAAAAGCTAACCGACGGACTTCAAGAGGGGTAGCCCCATAAAACAGTTTTGCAAGTGAAAGCAAATGATCTGAAAGTTCTTTCTCTTGCGCTTCACTGAAAACGGATTTTCTTCCCAATTTTGGAGGAGCAGAAATACCAGATTTTAACCTGTCATGAAGAGTGGTAACGGGTATTCCATAAGTTCTTGCGGCTTCTCGTAGTTTTCGCCCACCTTGCACTGCTGAAATGGCTAGAGATAAAGCCTCTTGACTCCAGTTTGCTTTATCCGTGGACCGTTTTCTACAGCGAACCATCTGAAAAAAAACACATAGGCCCATTTATAAATCGGGCTCACTAAATTAGGTTAGGCCCTACAATGTTAGAATTTCGTTATTGTTTAGTAAATAGGCCCTACTGTTTAAGTGACAGTTATTGTGGCCAATGTTTTTTTAATATTATGAAGATCAGGAACCGACTGAGATGCCAGAAATTGCACTGCTGCATGTTACAAATCAGCCATAGTTTTACGAAACTACTAACTGTGCATGCAATATGTTAAGCTACAAATTCGTCTTAATGATAATTTTGAATTGACGATTCTTCTTTTAATGATGTGATGTGAATGGACTTTAGGCCTACGTCTCGTCGACACCGAGGTCATTAGAGACGGTACAGAACTTTTTACAATGACAGGGGCTAGGGGAGGAGTAGGCCATGGCCTTTGTTAAGGAACTATGCCAGTATTCGCCTGGAGCGATGTCGGGAAACCATGGAATACCGACATCTGGATGGATGAAGCCTGGGGTCGAACCAGGGTTCTCCTGAATGTGAGTCCAATGTGATACCGTTGCGCCACCTCGCTCGGTTTCTTTTAATGATGTTTCACATGTATGGGCTCCTTATGTAAAGGTGATACTGCTTCATGGGCGAGCCAGTGCCGCCACTTTTATTTCTTTATTCCTGCATATTACAAAGAGGATAAACGTTAATAAGGTGAGCTTCTTAAATTATTACATTCATTTGCAAAGGAAAAAAAAAAACAATACAATTTAATATCATAGCACTAATGTATTTAATCAGAAGATACTGAAAAACGTTTCCTCTGGGCGTAACAGCAAAGTGTCACTCTCGAAGACAAAAGGCTGAACGAAATATGACAACATTGTAAACAAATTCTACAGCAGAAGGAAATACAGCTTGGTTATTCCAGTGTTCTAACCTTAAAATGTCTCTTTAGAAGAAGCCAACAATGATGCTAGAGAATAATTTAAAATTAAATAAAAATTTATATTTCTTGCCAGTTTTATCCGTTGAATTTCCTATAGGCCTACGTTTTATATTTACGAAGAAATTTTGAAAATAAAACGCATTTTTAAAAAAAGTTATAAACTTTAATACTAATAAATGTAGGTCGGTCAATACCGAACATTGGGGGGTAATGCCGAACAGATGGGGGTAATACCGAACACACTGTTCGGCATTGCCCCGAACTGCACGGCCATATAAAATACAAAAAAAAAAAATAACAACTTCAAACGACTTCACAAAATGCTTCCAATACATATAGTGAACAAATAAACTTACCCTTTCTAGCAATTGTAGTGATATGTCAAAAATAAATACTGGTTTTTACTCACATTTAACGGAGGTGATGGATTCTTTTATAAAAAAAGCAGGGTAAAAACTATTTTCTTTTCTCACAGTCAGACATTGAGCACGAGCGCCTTCATTACACAATCGCTGTAGTTCTCCTGGTGGCCGCTAGATCGCACCTTTGTACTGGCCGGTTACGCACAGTACAGACTTCGCCATTGCCCGCTGTTCGCTATTACCCCGCTCTCCCCTATACTCCCAAGGGTAAATGTCTATGCCTCTACGAATATTTCATGGTATAGCTTGGAATGTATACATATTAATATGTATTATCAACCCATTCATTCCATCCTTATGAAAGCTTAAGCATTTTTATGAATTAATATGGGTATACGGGAGTATGCTGTACACATAACAATGTGTGTTTATAAATAAGCGAATAATAAGACTTATAACTAGACCGGAAAAATTCGCGCATTCACTGACCAGTAGGCTAGCCTAACGTCCAAAAAATTGATGTGCATTCAAGCCCACAGCATCTCATCATTAGCTGCTCGCTGATAACAGTTATATGGCGCTGCATTTAGTTGCATTTGTTATTATTGCGTCAGCTACTTACACGAGGTGTCAGATAAGTCAAGGGCCAATTGCGAAAGTGACTCGAACATACAGTTACTGGAATTATAGCTTGTGTCTGAAAGAAAACGCTAATTTTCAGAACCCTACTTACAACTTCTGATATGAATGTAAATATTTGTAAGTACTTATGACCTGAATAGTACCTCCGAATACTTACTTGTAGATATGCATATAAATTAAAAAAAAAATTATATGTGGTGCAAATGACACGTTTTATGTACTCAAGGATAGATAGTTGTAATTTTTTAACACATAGGTACTTCGGGATACATATTTGGAACCAGAGTCAGTCCGTGGCATAAGTAAAATACGCGACCACGTAGATCTCCATGCAAAAGGGTCTGCTGAAGGCAACGTGAAAGACAGTGGTTAGGTGAGAGTATTTTAGTGCTCTTTAAACAAGAGGTCTTAAAAGCCGACGAGGGTGAAGTGAGGGGAAGGGACAACACATCCATGCCCGAGTCGGGATTTGAACCCAGGACCTTTCTCACCACAGACCGGCATCTAATCGACCTTGTTGCGAAGGTCGGCAAAGACAATGTTCATAATATGAACCATGGCCCATGGATGAACAAGTAAAACATAAATAAAAAAAGTAACAAATATAATTTTTTATAATGAAATTTTATATTTAAATGCAAACTAAAAGACACCACCATGGTGTACTGCACTAACATTTGAATTATAAAAATTAGTTTTACGAAAAAGAAAGGTAAAGTGGATTGAGGGAGAATGGAAAGTTTCAAAAATACGAGAAGAAATATATATATATATATATGCCTTTTCGATAGGCTATTGCAAGTTATTTGTCAAACTACTTATGCTGTATTCCAAGAATTAATTATGTTAAAGTGGTCAATTTATGGAAAATGTGCAAGAAAAAGCTAATGTAGTATCCAACGGAAAATTCTGAGAGTAACATACACAGAATTCACATTATCTGCAGTAAGCTTTTGTATCTGTTTTCCTCAATCTGACTTAAAAAAATTTCTAAACAAAACTCGTGTATTGTACAACGAAATATGAGCGAAAAACGGAAGTCCAAACAACTATCAGTAAAATATCTGATATTTTCCGAAATCTCTGTAGAAACAATATTATCATAGTGTCCATTTGTGTGATTTTTGCCAAAAAAAGCATTAGGATGCATAAAAACAGAAAAACAAAGGAAAGAAAATCTTAGAGAGCAAAAATTAAATTTTACACAAATATATGTGTATTTAAGAATATTAACACGCGCACACAATTCAATAACATTTCCGCAATCTAATTTTTTTTTTCATTTCTATCGGGATAGTGAAGGTAAATATCGCCGTTAAATTATATTTAATAGAACCAAAACATTTCTACCGAAAGTTGGTAATTTTGTTGGAATAGCATTTTGTGGTTCATAAAACTGATATTTTTGCATAAAGATTTTGTGAAGTTTAACATTTTGAAACATAACAAATAGTGTTTTTTAGGAATTTTTTTCCCCAGAAACTCGAAAAAGAAGTCATCAGAAAACAAATTATTTCGTTTAAATTATATTTAATGCGTATAAACAATTTTGTTGCATATTTTGCCGTGCGAAATGGCGCAGCAGCTGGCAGCTATCAGTGTCAAGCTTCTGTAACACAATAATAAAAATATTCAACTCTTTAAAAAAGTTCTAGGTTCCATTATGTTTTAACGTTTTGCACCATACATTTAAATGCTTGTGTATGCGACTGAATGTAGGATTATTATATTATTCCGAAGAATTCTTAGCTGATGCATTTTCAAAACGAGTTTAAAAAAAAACATGTAACGCACCAAAGTATTAATTGCGAACACAATATTAAATGCACAAATGTTTTGTGTTTAATCAAACTTTGAACAACTGCGATGATCACCGCAACAATAATTTCATTTGACATAAGCATTTGCGAACCCTTAATGTTTTACCGTCGCCTGCAAACAATTTGTAACTATAATACTGTCGTAAATGGTTGCGGACATACGGGTAAACTATAACCAAAACAATAAAGGTATCTTAACAAAAACACTAAAACCAGAAAAATCACTTCGTGACAATATTGTTAGAGAAAATTTAAAACCAATAATTATAGGACATACCTGGCAGATATGAAACCAGCATCCATGGTGTGATGCATCTGGGTACACACTAGTAATAGTGTATTAATGCCACTCAAAATCTGTTACTATAGTGGAAACTTCCCGATTCGGTGTCAACATTTTAAATTTACCAAATACAGCTCTGTAGGCCTCCTGTGATTTCTTTGTCATCAGAGCGAAATTAACTGGAAATCCCTAGAACAATATAAAAATAAATAATAAGTTCGTTTAGAATAGCACAATATTTAATATTAAAATTCATTTACTTTTTTTCTCATACCAGAACGAAAACTTACTGTTTCATTTTCAGATATTTGCTTCCATATAACAGTTTGTTACTTCTACAGTGGTCAAAACAGCAATATAGAGACGCACAGCATTGCTTTACCTAACAATGGCAAGACATTCCATTACATGTAGACACTACTATAGGATGAACCTTCACATATCTAACATGCGGGTAAGCAGTCATGGAAGAGATTATGCCAATGAGTTACGTAAAAAGTATTTGTAAGTACGAAAATGTATAAGTAGATTAACCAAAAAGTAAGTACTTTATTTTGACACCAATCAGAATATGGAATGGCATTAAACATTTCGACAAAATATCTACAAACATGGATTTCAAACTTCTGTAAAGTTTGGCAAGTGTATGTCAAGCAGTATGCGAGTAAAGCTGGTCATGGTTAAGTGTGCACCTTTCAATGCTCTCTCGTTAGGCGTAATAGTCAATAAATAGGACGTTAACTATCGGGACGTGTCATTACTAGTCATGTTATCCATACATAGATGCTGGAAGAGTACAAATTCGCCTACTATTAAGTAAAATATGCTCAAAACTGCTCAAGTAACCATATATAGCATAAATGCAACTTTTTGGATTACTGTTAAACTGTTACTTACGATATTATGAGAAAATACAACTACTGTTAGCGGCTGTGAAAAACCTGCTGGCTGCTATGGCACGACTTTAAAAGTTACATTGACAGCGATGTCCCTCATCTCTGCGGATTGGTTGGATAAATCTTGAATGAAACTGGTGTTGAAAAACACCACGGACTCAGTTTGGCCGTTTATGTCTTGGATAACTTCTTGCCAAAGTCCTTCTCGGCTCACTAGCTGGTTAAATTGTTACCAATTTACGGTTTGCAGCATCAGTGCTGTCTGGCACAGCTGGTTGTAATACTTTACGACTCCTTTGCATAATACGCCTTACATTGCTGAATGTGTTCTGCACTGCTTTTTCAGTATTTCTGTTAAGTAAAATATACATGTCACACATTTTCAATTGCTTTGTTATATTTTGTATTTTACTAATGTTAGGAAATATTTTTGTTTAAGACAATTGCTTAAGTTAATCCTATGTTCGAGAAGAAATGCCAGTCATCAAATTATGGTGACAATGTTTTAGGTGGTTGATGCATTTTGCAAGGAGCGACACTTGCGATTATCGCTGAATGATGATCGACAATGTACTTTCCAAGCAGTTCAGCCGGTTCCTGTGGCTCAACTGGTTATCACTGCTCTACAGTGTCAGGGGTCCCAATTCTAATCCGTGTTCCGACATGGATGTTTATGTTGACCTTTAATATAATATCACGTTCCCTCGCATCTTAAAAACCAACTTTTAAATGGGTGTTAAACACTGTATTTCTATCTCATTCCACCTTAGGAATAGTTTTTTTCAATCACAATTTTGACGGAAAGTTATGATTGTTACGTATCGAATGAGCTTTGAAGAAATCATGCTTAAAATGTGAGCGAAACCAAGAGTCAAGAATCGAGAAACACCCGATATTTCAAACTAGAGCTGGTATCTGGTTACTGACGAGTCGTATAACCTGTGTCAGTTTCAGTCCTGAATATCCGAGTCCGAAATGAGAAGGAAAGTAACAAAAACCATCACACTTGGATGTAAACTATGGTGCCATCATTGTCTCACATAGATAATAAGAAATGTACGAGAAATGGCTGCATCTAAAACTGAAGAATTACAATTAATAGGAAATATGTGTAAGATTTGTGTCCGTAATAAACTTAATAACAATGTATGTTAATGTACGAAATTTACCCTGAAATTGCAAGGAAATTAACAGAAATGATGTTCGTAGTTATGCAACTACAGGAATTTCCTTTTTGTTCAGAAAACAACTGAATGTTCTCTGTTTATTTCGAACAGAAAGCTATACAAGCATCTGTTGCTAATTTAGATACAAAATAGATTTCCTGCGTCAGTTAGAAAATAACTATAAATTATACTAGTCCATATTAAAAATCGCAGCAATTACTACGTGCTATTAAGACGGAAGCTTCAGACATCACAAGACGAGAAAAAAAAACGTCACCAGTTTATAAATTAATTACACATCTGTTACCTTTCATGACATTCAGTTCTTGAAATTTGAGCAGTAAGATACTAAATCCTGATGTCGTACATTTTATGGGTTAAAATCGAATTGGAATTATGGTCTTTACTTGCGTTTCATATTTCATTCAAATAACCTCTGAAAAATGGCAAGTTTTACAAAATAAGGTACACAAAACGTATATTCATTGACTCGACCATTGCAAAGCTTCCGTACAAAAATGATTTATGATACCGCATGAACACATTTTTGATGTTATTGTTAAAAATGAAAGGTCCACCGTTTTACGCCGATACTACAGTTGTTTGTTCGTTAATACCTGTCGTTTATTTGACAACTCAAGGTAGTTTCTATTAACACTGCCACTCACTACCTCATATTACAAAATATTACAATCGTTATAAGTGCCGTAGATGTTCATTCCTGAACGTTTATGCATTTATTATTACTCGTATTTGATAAGAATTTTATAGTACTGGGGTATTTTTTTTTTTAAAGATAACTTTGAATGTCGCTTCCAATCCAGCTGGGGCCATGGCAGTCAAGCAGCCAAGCGCTACCCCCTACCGATGCGACTCGGGTTAAATCCCCGCGGGGTTACTTCCGGTTTTCCGCATGTGGGAAATGTGCGACGTGGTATCGCAGGTCAGTGGTTTTCTTATAAGTTCACTTTGATGCTAAGCGACACCAGAAAATTTCAATTCAACTCTGTTGTTTTCGTTATTCTAACTTATACAGTATCATTTGCACACCAGTATTTGTAAATGACTTGCTGCATTTGTCATAATAAAAGATGTCATTACTGAGACAACAGTTCATGGAAATAACAATTTATTGCCACAACATTTAATAATCAATTTCTTACATAGTTGGAATAGCTAACCTTGTGCATAATTTTATTTTCACTCACCGAGCGATACGTCAAATGGTACACAACCATCTAACATAAATGTGTAGCCCAAAATGTGTGTACGTAGGTGCCATCCATGACAAATAATCGCTCGCGACAACGATGATATTTGCCCTGGGATCGTACGACTTGAAGGGCCCGCGATCATCGTGCGCGATTCTTGCGATCATTACTATTAATAAAATGAAAGTATGTAAACACTGCGCAAAAACTGCTAGCTATTATAGCCCAGTTATGATCGCAATAGTCCCATGCAACATGCACCTTCATGTAGCTGTGAATAAAACATGTTTGCTTAGTTTGATAAGAAATGGGTGAAAGCGGGTGCTACTGATGGGATGTGTGGGCATATATGCATATTTGTATAATTTCTAGGCTTACCTGTTGTTGCTATAGCTGTCCACGCGAAAAGCAGTAAGTTTGCCCCTGCCACTAATAGCGAATTCGCCTGCGGGTCGCTAGCTTGCGACTGCACGCGACTTTGTGGTATATCGTGGTTTAGAGAGCGTTGTGATTATGACCGCCCTAGTTTGCGAGTGTCGCTATCTTTTGCGAGTACTGTCACGGTTACCCGGCGCCTCCACCACTGTTGTTTAACTGTTATTTTACTAACATGTTTTACATATGTTTTGTAGTGGTTGGGTGGCTGTAGTCAGAGGTAGGCACTTTATACTGACACTAGTTGTGATTAAGTTACGGGCGAGTGTTACTGTTAAAATGAAATATGCTAATCTAATTACGATGGCTTTACTTTACAAGATTATATTACAGAATACTACATAATTTAGATAGGAGGGGAGCGGCTGTTTCAATATTTACATTGTTTTACTGTATATTGGGTGACCCTTTGGCCACCTTTAATCTCACCGTTAGTATGATGCCGGAGGCTGATGATGACTGTGCCGGCTGTCGACGGACGGCGGCATGTCGTGGGTCTCGACCCAGGACCATCCTGGCGAGGTGGTGTCGGGTGGAAGACTTGAAGGAGACAGACCCAGATTCCCTCGATACATTGCATTATATTACCACACTTCAGTGCCGGTGGGGAGAACCGCTGAGGCCCTCGTCTTTTGCAACTACTGACCTGATTGCACTACCGTTGACATTAGCCCATCCTCCATGCGTGGCTCTTGGTAATCGTAACAGCACTCTCAGTGATGGCAGTTGGCAATGCTTCTGTGGATAAATTTTTCTCTTAAAAAATATTCCAAAATTCATGTTTGTAGCGACTGAAATGTCTCTTTCCTTGGCTAATTTCCATCCTCGACGGTAGTGTTACCTAGCCTAACTATTAGGTAACAGTTTATATACATGGAAATTTTAAATGTTTGTTGAAATGGGTGTTTACAATTAGAATTTATTGGTTTGTGGACATACGCCATTTCTCTTGTGCACATGCAATGGCGTATGTCCACAAATCAATAAATTCTAAGTTTTAGCGATTATATATAAGGGAAGTAGTGCAATTGTGACGTTTTTGAAAGTTATATACATTGAAAAAATAATTTCTAAGAATCATTCTTCCAACATAATGTTGATCTTCGTGAGAACACGGAAATATATACATGTACAAAACAAAATAAATAAAAATTAGCCTTAGTAACAAATAAAAATTTAGGCGTCCATAAATAATGTGTAAACATATGCCTTTATTGATGTTGAGTTAATATTGTAGAAAGTGTGGTTCTTCTGCATTACAATGTAGTGTGTATGTTTGCGACACGAGTAAGAACAACTGAACGGGTAAATTTTAATCTTTTAATTTAGACTTATAAGTAACGTTACTGTACATAGGCCTATAGCTATAATATACTGAAGAAATGGACAGGGATAATTTTTTTCCTGCATTGTTGGGATCCATTCTACGCCAAAAAAGTAATACAATTACAACACGACGACGCTAACCAATACTCTAATATGACATTACGAGTTGTATACTTGTGAAACGATATCTATACAATATTTCCGTTTTAGTAATATTCTCGCTTAAGTGATGCTATAATAAAGTCTAATTGACAGTTTTGTACTTCTTATTTTAAAAATGTGAATTGTCAAACAAAACAGCTAACTCGAATGGTTATATCAGTTCCAAATCTATATTTCTTTTACAGAAGTCTCGTAGTTTTTTTTAAATAATCTGCTGTTTTATTCATAAAACTGATTTGCGTAGCGTAAATATTGATGTAACATATGTATAGGATTGTTTCTACACCAATTAATTTAATTACAGTTGTTTAAATATGTGACACAACTCAAGGAAAATGTCCGCCATTTTATCTTAGAAATCAAGTTTGCTAGTCGTAGCGAGCCCTCGAAACAGCATGCTAGTTTGTGACAGACTTTGCGAAAGCTTTGCGATTTGTGTGCTTCACGTGGACAGTTCGCAGTCGTAAAGCGAGAGAGTGGCAATAGCTTTCATCGCAAAGTTTTGTTTAGTGTGGCTAATGATGACAAAACTGCTTTGCGATACGGCATATTTAAGGCGCGTACACACTGGCGAGCCGAACGGTTCGCGAACCGCTCGTGAGCCGCTCGCAACGTGTTCGAGGTAACATTTCTTTCAACGAACCTCAAGCGATCCATCAAACAGGCGAACCAACAAGGAGCCTATATATAGAGCGGATGATAGTATAGTTTCAGCTGCGACAACAGTCATGTCCTTTCGCGAGGAAAGCACAGCATTGTTGGTGATTAGTGGAGCGGCCATGATTATGGCCAGTTTGCATAAGAAGAAAAAACGCCGCCGCCGTTGGTGGCGAACGGAATTATACAAAAAACGTCCTGGTGGAGAACTCATGTTGGATTTGCAAACGCAGTGTATGAGTGGTCTGTATAAAAATTTTACGAGAATGTCACCCACAGATTTTGAGCAACTACTGGGAAAAATAGGACCCCTCATTTCCAAGCAAGAAACACATTTACGTTCTCCAATATCGGCCCAAGACAGGTAAGGTCACATAGTGGTTCACCTAATTTTCTTTAATTTGAGTCCATCAATTCCCAAGTGGTTATACCAAAATTCTACTACGATGAAATCGTCATTGTTACAGGTTGGCTGTAACACTTCGTTTCCTCGCTACAGGAGATTCTTATACCAGCCTGCAATATCTCTTCAGAATGTCAAAACAATCAATAGGAAAAATAATCCCAGAAGTCTGTGCAGCACTTGTACAAGTGTTAAAGGAATATATTAAGGTAAGATATTAAATTCTTCTATATATTTCGTTATGAATTATGTTGTGTACATTGTTGAAATGAAGAACTGTTTCAATACAAGCTAATTACAAACTAAACTTATCATGCAGTTTAATTGTGGACCAAAAACATTGTTAGGACAATAATGAGTCTATCAGAAAACACGTACTTAGATTCATTTAAATACAACTTGCAAAACCACCAGAAGTCACAGATTCCTGCGACTCTAGGAGAGATGGCGAGGTTACTGATTGTAACATCTGCTGGGATTCCAGTTGTACAGGAGTCAAATGTGAGTATTGAGTTTCGTTGCTAGTTGATGGAGAAACAACACGGGTATGTGCCAACTCTTGAGTCGGAACATTATTCTGTTCGTTGAGGGCGGGACGAAATGAGGCATTAGCGGGCCACTCATAAAATCCTTGATCAGATTTCATTAGCACTTCGAACACAGCATGCTGTACACCTTTTCTCGTTTCGGAGGGATAGTTTTTCACCTTTGTTGAAACGTAATTAAAAAAGGCAGTGATTTCATCGGGTTCTGGGCATGGTTTCGTCAGAGTCGCAGTTGCAGTTTTCATCATGTCAAACGCATTTTCCATCATAGTGTGGGTGGGGTCGTAGTGCCGCTTTTTAGCTCGTTTTGGAGGTACGGGGCTGGGAGATGTATTAGCAGATGGAAGACTCTGGTCTTCTGGCCCCGCTTCTACCACTGCTTGTACTTCATCAAGCGCCGTGTCTGTATCCTCCTAAAAAAATATATATACATATACTATATTAAGAACAACATGACTGTACAACCAACTAAGAAAGGAATGTACAAGACGTTTGAATCGTATTCCGTCAATAAGATATCTAATTTTAAGACTGTATAAAATACATTTTAGCAATAATTTAGAGAGTCAACAACAATAAACTATGATTTGGATTAGACGTTATTAGTCATACAATGAAGCTTTTATATATATTGGGGTACATGTAGAAAAAAGTTTATAGATTCTACAACAATAAACTACAATTCCGACTATATTTAATACATTATGCACTGCAGCTTTGGTATCTGTTAGGGTAAAGCCAAGGAGTATTTTTCTATTCTTATATTTTTGCAATCAACACCGCGTCCGGCAGTTAGGAAATAAGCTTAAAGAAATAAACATGTGTAACGTTCTGTGCATGCTACACACAAGCAGACGTCACTCATATAGCCTAGGTAGATTAAATATATCTGGTATGTTAACATGTAAAAGATAAAAGATGAAAGTAGTTATTTACTGGGGATTTGAACAGTGTTCACTTTAACGTATTTGCCAAAAAACATAAAGAAAGTATGTTTTGTAAACTGTTTTTAAAGGGTTACTTTATAACTTCGTGTTTTCAAGCATGTTTTGTAGAATTTGAACTAATATTATTATGATCTATATTATTTTCAGTGCCCCACAACTCCCACAGAGTGGCTTGACATAAGTAAGACATTTGCAACAATGTGGAATCTGCCTCACACTATTGGTGCACTCGATGGAAAGCACGTCGTTTTACAGGCACCAATCAAATCTGGAAGTGACTTCTTCTCTTATAAGTCAGCTTTTAGTATTGTTTTATTGACATTAGTTGATGGAAATTGCAATTTTTTGTTCGCCGATGTCGGTTGTCAGGGGCGTATTTCGGACGGGGGAGTATATAAATCCAGCAAGTTGCATTATATGATCACAAACAACACATTGGGGTTACCATTACCAGAACCACTTCCTGGGCGTACTATTGCAGTGCCCTATTTTTTCGTTGCTGATAGTGCGTTTGCTCTAAGTGAAAACCTTATGAAGCCATACGCAGGAGAATATGCCAAAGGTTCTTCTAAAAGAATCTTTAACTATCGTTTGAGTAGGGCACGTCAGGTTGTAGAAAATGCCTTTGGCATATCAAGCTCAGTTTTTAGAGTGTTAAGGAAACCACTGCTTTTGCAGCCCAACTCAGCGGAGGTAATTGTGATGTGTGTCATTCTTTTACACAATTATTTAAGGTCTCATTCACCACATTTATACACACCGCCTGGTATGTTAGACCACGAAGAAAACGGAGTTGTAGTTGAAGGTTCGTGGAGAAGATACGACGAAGGCATGAGTTCCATGTTGCCTTTACGAAATGTACCTAGGAGAGCACCGGAAGACTGTCACAAAATCAGTGATGAGGTAGCTGATTACTGCGCAAAAGAGGGGGCTATACCATGGCAAAATGAATATGCTTAAAGAATACAACCTATAAACACTTTAATTAGACTTATTTGAGTTATGAAAGCAACTTCATTCATATTAAACTAACCTACACTATATGTTTACAGTATATATCCATATATTTATATAATATATGGGTAATGTTATGATGTGTAAGACGTATCACGAACTATGAGTAGTTACAGTGGTGTACGAAATGTTATAATCATAGAAAATGTCTGTAACAATTTATTGTTCATTGTGACTTACGGACACATAATTATTTATTATTACTATTATAAAATGTTTTTATAAAAAAACCTCTGACGTAGTTGTTATTTAACATGTTAGCTGTTTTGCGCTTGTTATTAATTAGGAATCGGCAATCATCAATTTACTAATTAGGTGTTATTTCGCATTTATTCCAAAGTAAAGCTGTACGTTAACAATGCATATTATCTTGCTTGCTTTTAACTGTTAATTTCTAACTGCTAGTACGTGACTGCTAGTATTGTTGTTTATTTAGCTATTATTTAGATTTCACATTGCTACAGTATTTAATACCGAAATATAACTATGTACTTTTCAGTAGTCTTTGCAGTGAAGCAGTTAACTTAATAATTAAATTAATCATAATATCTTGTAGGAAATAAATTCTTTGCAATATTCCTAACCATTACAATTTTTTTGATTGTCAGTGTATTTTAAATAAATTTCTTTATTTCACGTATTTGTATCACACTAGCTCTCTTTCTTATGCGGCTTCGCATGTCGTTCTTTTAACCTTGACAACAATATCCATTTATAAATCTATACTTGTTTCATATAAACTCAAAGTATTATACTGAACAAGCTTTTTAAATGCATATATAAATATCAATATATTAAATAATGGCAAGTACGCATGATAGTTTAACGCCCTAACTAGGACTCCATGCTTTTAGTATATCATAATGTTGCCTATTTACTGTGCTGATTCGCTTCCTCGGCTCATCCCTGTCTTCTAAAAATCGTAGAGCTTCGAAGGCATACTATCTGCTGACATATATGTCTACGGTACCTGGAAAATAAATTATATCTTCATATCTCATTACCATACAAAAGTCATTTGAACGTACATATTAAACATTTCGTTACTAACAATCTTTCGTCAAGCATATTTAATATTTGGATTTAACAAATACCTTTTCCTGTACCTTTACTACTTATTGTTGACTTTCGTTTTCTCCCTACGAAACGAAGCAAGAAGGGTCACTACTTTCTTCTTGCACTCCTCTGCAGATCTCTCCATGATATGGGAAATCTCTCTCCATGCATCTTCTTTAATATTTTTCTTAAAATGATCTTCATGTTTCGGGTCCCATAAATGGGTTTTAGATCTGTAGATTTCTATGAGCTTAAGTATCTGCTCATCAGTCCACTGCGACATGATAGCCTGGTAGGTTCGCGAGCACTGACTAATCACACGAACATGCAGCGAGCGCGTCCAGACTAGAACTGCGAATCCCTTTGTGTTCGACGAAAAAACCGACTTTCTTCGGCTCGTCGCGAACGGCTCGCGAGCGGTTCGTAGGGCGCTCGGAACAGCGTACAAACTGGGGAGCATGCTGCTCACGAGCCGTTCGCGAACCGTTCGGCTCGCCAGTGTGTACGCGCCCTTATACCTGCTGGATCTTAACGCTGTAGGATAATTACAGACACTTTATTATATGAGGGTAATTTAATGAAATACGTAGTTTGCGTGGCAATAAGACTGATTCCCCCTGAGCTACAAACAACTGCGCTACACAACATCGAAGTTATTCATGAGAATAAATTGTAAAAACTAAAATATTAATTTCCTGAGCTCATAGAGATTGTACAACACGTCTCGGTAGAGCTGTATAATGAAACTAATTTATTTTGCTTTTCGAATCGTCTATCTTGACAGTTTATAAACTAAGCTTTTTCTCAATAGTTAAGTTATCTCATAAAATAAAAAAAACTTACATTACTTTTTTTACGTACTATATAAGCGTCACTGGGACGCGAACACCTCAATATTTCTACTGGTTAGATAGGTATAATCGGCTGATAGAAAACCAATTTTATAACTTTTCGCCCTTTTAGATATCGAATCTCAAAAAATCTTCATATCACACCTTAAATATTTATTCAAGTATCCAAGTGAAGTGAAAATCACCACGATAGCTCGTTCAGCCTAAGCAAAATCGATCATTATTAAAATTCACATATAACCCCTTGTACCATAACCACAACCTTTCATCGGGGCTAACTTTAACTCTTCATCATCAACTCTCGTGATAGCAACTAACAAATACACAAGAACAAAAAAGAGGTTTGCGACTCCCTATTATTCGCAAGGGCGTCTAGGCAAGAATTTAACCTCAATCCAAACAAAGGTAGAACTCACCATAACCATAGTATAATAATACCAGTTATAGGCTGTTCACGATAAAGTGACCACTGAATAAAGTCTTCTTTCAGCCGTTTTGCAATTATCTTAAATATTTTTAATATGAAAACTTCAATGTAAGTAAATTTCAGTGTAAGCATTTTAACACACTCGAAAGTTAACATATATTGGCCCAATGAAACACACGTTTAATTAATTACAAGTTTTGCCGAGTGCTCATTTTATAGTGAACAGCCTATAGTAATCAGCAATATTTGAAAGAAAACTCATATGTATATTGCAATCATAAAATAGGTGATCTAAAGAGTAGCTTCAAAGAAAACATAGTAAATTCCGGGTTCAATCGCAACAGCGATTTATTCAAACACAACATAATTAATTAACATAACCTCAAAGATTTTACAAACTCAGATTGTCAACAAAACCAAAACATTAGAAGTTACAATACAAAAGGAATAATTACACTACACATTTAAGTCACAAAATTACTGTTGACAGGCGTGCAAATGGAATCAAATTATAAGTGAAAAATATTGAACATTAAGAAGCCCTAGTCGAGAATCCTAAGTAGGGTGTAGAAAAAACAACAATATTTACAAACGTTGGCTAGTCCCAACCTCGTAGAGAACTAACACTCACAACATGTGCTAACTGAGTCTCATTCCTCAGTAAACAAACCCTAACATAATATCGTGGGGACAGGCCCCTACACATATTCACAGACACCAGCATAACCTACCTCAGTAGTGTGCACACATCAACTAACCCTGACACAGTCTCATAATCGGTCACATAAGGTGTGTGTAAAATAGCATTTCAATACTATTGTTTATCTGTAAGTATACACATACTCTGTCAAAACCTAACCTTCAAATAATACGCCTGCAGAAATTACTTAATAATCTTAACTATTCTATTGAATTTACATGTATGCCTCTCTCTCTCTAATTGATTATTACAAAAGTTACTGATGTTTACACTGTGAAAACCCGAATGCGAAAGTTACTTTAATTACTAGTCAAAGAGAAAAACAACAAACAGCACAAAACACGAACGGAAGACTAGGACTTGGGCCATTATGCTACAAGACTTCAACTCAAGAAATATTTAAACATGAAACTAAACAGGCGCCCAAAATTAATCAATTATAAGTCCTGCAACATAACAACCCATTTCACATTTACATTAACGAAAGACAAGCGTAACACATTTAACTGGAAGCCGACTGAATGCACAAACAAGAAAACACGAGTATAAATACAAGAAGCGAGCATTAATATGGATCTCTGAAAAGTCCGCCCAACATGGATGAGCAACCATAACATGTTAAATTACGATAAAATAATTGTTTCCATTAAACCTGAAATTACATAAGAATAGCATAATACAATTATTATACGACTCGCTACGTACAATATTAATTACATATAAATATATTTTCTTAACTTCACAATATTACAGGAAAATTATTATAACGCTTGGAAACAATTTCTTGACGTTCAGTAAATGTCGCTCGAGCGCGCTGGTGTAGCGCGTGACTAGCTGCACTGTCTGCACCTGTGTCTCTGCTTATTCAATATTACATCTATGGAGAAGAATGTCATGTTTACATACGGCGTTGTAAATTATTCCAAACCATAACAAATGGTATATAAGGTATGTAAGAGTTTTTGGATACGTGAAAGTGTTCCAAATATAACTGCTGAGAATAAAACATATTAATGGGTGATATCTTGCAATATCTGTAACTGTCTCGGGCGTCGTCAAATTACATCGTGTAGCGATACAGTCGGTACGATGCCACTGTCAACTTGCACAATTACACAACTGACGATCTGCTAAGTCTCGTAAACAATACAATTCGGTTGAATATTTACATAATTCGTGAAAGGAAGTGCGGGCCCAGCACACACTGTACAGTACTGAAAGTTCGAATTTTGAAAAGAAAAAAATAACCTTTTTGCGGCCACTTACCTAATCATCATCCTGAAGGTTAAAAAAAAAAAAATAATATCTCAATGGGTGCGTTTGATATCGATGATTTATCTAAAACACTTTCCAAGCATTTTCACCTCCTAAGAGACAGAATTTCTAAAAACCCTTGGATCACATTTTAGACTAATATTTAACCGGTGTCTCTTGGACGTGAAAAACATAACAATAGCCCGCTAGGTTCAAAATATATAGACAATTTATTAAAAACACATAGCATCACTTTTCACACCTTATCACCTCCTTAGGTGGGGAATTTCGAAAATTTGTGTAATTACTTTTCGGGTATTTGAATATGTACAAATCTTTAATGAAAATCGCGTCGCTATATAAAAAAAATCAACGGGGTTGATATATATCGATTGTGAATCGGAAACACATTTTACCCTTTTTTTACCTCTCTGGGGCCGATTTCGTAAAATATGTTTTAATCAGGGTTGGGCACGTATTAATACACAACATAGAAAACCCAGAGTATTCTACATGATGTATAAAACCATTAAAATAATTACATATTTAATAAAATAAACTCTAAATCATACTTAATACAGTGCTTAGAAATTTAATTTGAATTTCATTTCTTTATTCGTAAACAAAGTGGAGCAAAAGAACTTTCATGTTGTTATTTGAAAATCTGTAGCTTATATGGTAAAATAAGAACGCTATGTAAATATCAACAATTATATCAAAAATATGTACAGAAATACTGCAGAAATATATCTACTTTAGTTACAAAATATGATAAAACTAGACAATTAGGGTTTTACATATTAATTAAAAAATTTAAATAATTAAATTAACAGTAACATTTAAGCATCTTTAGTATCTCATTAAACATTTACATACAGTACACCAAATAATTAATATTTTCACCAAAACATTGTACAAAACTAAATATTGTCAACTTTAGTTACAAAAAAAAGACTGCTGTTTGAGAATTAGAGTTAGTTAAATTAACATGTTTGTTTGAATAAATAACATAATTACTCAAAATAACAAAACATTTAATCAGATTCAGTATCACAAACATTCATAAAAATTTTAAAAAATCACTTTTCACTAAAACATTATGTCTTCTGTCTGGAAGGTGTGCTTTGCATATAGCTAAATTATTTTTTTCACCATGGCTTACTATTAGCCTAGAAGAAAAAAAATAATTTTCATCAGGTGATGACACTTGAAATTCTTTGATCTTCAGAGTGTGGTAAATGAGCAGGAGCTTCTTAGATCTTTCAAAACTAGGCGGTTTCGTGCTGTGTTGTGAACATATGACCAGTTTGAAAACATTTGTTCTAGTTGGACTGATGAGGCAGGTATGTTGATTAATTTTAATGCTAGTATGCTCAGCTGTTCACGTTTTCTCTTAGCCATGCCCCAGAAAGTTGTTGGGAGAGTTACATTTTTCATTCGTAGTGCTGAGAAAACATCGTCATCATCTTTATACTTTCGTAGGCTATTATTTCCTCCTGATAGTTCCTCAAAAAGGAAATCGTCAATCATATCCAAGTGTTCGGAAGTTAGACGCTTGCTTCTGTATTTGGGGTGAAGGAAGTTTGCTGTTAAATTAAACTTGTTTAGAGCATAGTTTCTTCTCTGGGTCAGATTCGTTTCCGCTTAATGAATGCCCTCCAGAAGACGTTGCTGTAGCCATTGTTCAGCTGCATCGGAACAATTCGCTGTACTATGTTGACACACATTTATGAGCTCACATACGGATTGAAGAGCTGAATTTAATCTTGGACACTTTTTATGAAATTCTGTTCATACATAGGTTTCGTTACATCTTCGGGAATCAGGCATTAATCTTCGGCAGCTACCATCTTTTTCACAGTAGGTAGATTGGACAAGAGATTTTTGAAAGTATCTCTGTAGCTACACCATCTTGTTTCGCAAGCAAGATAAATTCTGAAGCCTCCATGCTGTCGAACTTTAAATTCATGATCAGGTTTGTTGAATGCTTTTAATATTGCATTTGCTCGCGATGCCACTTGACTCGAAACTAAATATTTTCCTAACAACTGTCCTGTATGAGAATTACGAGTAAGGTGTCAAATGTTCATAATTTACCCTATTTGTTTCGTATTTGCTGCATTGTCCGAGACTACACAATATACATCGGCATTGTACATGGTATTTGCTAAATCAACGGACTGTATAACAATGTCTGCCAGTTTATCACCTCTTTCCCTTTCACCTGAAAGATCTCAAGCATCTACGAAGGGCAGCGTCCCCTCAGATGTGTGAAACATTGCAGCTACATTTATGTATTTGTATGCTCATTCTTCCACCCATCAATTAACAGTACTAAAGAAGGTTTAAACTTTATAGATTATTTCGTTGTTTCGTAAGTCTCATCAAGTAAACTATTTGACAAGTTATTTCTGGATGGGAGTTTGTATGCAGGTCGAAATTTTTGCATGAAATTTTTAAAGTGAGTCGATTCAACTATAAAGAATGGTATATTGCAACCATAAGAAAAGTTTTCCAAAGCTGAATTTACAATCTTTTCTTCGCTGCTACTTGTAAAGTTTACAAAATAATTAAGTTTTGAATAATTTTTCTATGTTGACACATCATTTTTCGTTTTGCTGCAATGGTTGTCACTGCTTCCACTAACCGATGTAACAGATTTTGATGGTAGGCTTGCTGAGTTTGTTTTTTTCCATAGATTTATCACATTTGGTGCTGGAGTTCTCAGTAGCACCAAAACAATTATCTGAATCATAACAGCTTCCTTCGGTGTTTTTGTTTTGTGTTTGCGCTTCATGAAGGCTGTCATCTTCAGAATCGGTGGAAAAGGAACTGGAACTATTTACATTCACTGTACGCTTCTGATTTTTTGCTGTGTAGTTACTTGGAGCTCCAGTGGTTTGTACAAATTCTTCTGCAATATTGTTACGTTTGTTTGCATACTTTCCTGTGCGATTGTAGATGTGCAACAGCTGGTTTTTTTTAAATGTTTCAAGCAAGTTACGCATAAAGCTTGTGGTTTTCCAGTTTTTTTATCTTTCTCCATTATGAATCCTTCCCCACACATATCATGCCTTGGCCTTCCTCCAAGGTCGTTTGCAATCGTAATTGAAACACAAATTTTACTAATTATATTGAAATTCTGTTAATTCAATTACTAGGGGTGTACGAATAGTGGAAGTTTTTTTCCTAGTTTGAATATTTTAAAGTTGAATATTAAAATTTTGAAAGCAATGACAATAGTTTCAAATTCGAATAGTTCTGACAAATAAACACTTATTTTGGCATTCCAAAAGCAAAATCATTATCTTGTGTCACTCTTGACTAAAAAAAGTCAAAATTTTGTAGCAGAGATCTAAATATCAATTTTTATTTTAAGATACAGTAGTAAGCTATAAGAGCACAACTTATTAGTGAATAACAAATTCCTACAGTGACATCTACAAGTATTTAAAAAAATAATAATTGATATAAAGCAACTTTTGTGTTAATAATAATGTAGGGAACTGATCCTCATTTAGCACATATTTCATTTGCTTCTTTGCCTCCTTGCGGCCCATGTTGCACATAGTGATGTAAATCAAGACCTATTTGTTTACAGTATTGTTGGTCAGTTACAGTTATATCTTTTTTTGGTTTTTGAAATGAACAAAAATAATTTATTTTATAATGCTCATATAAAATAAAAAACAAATACATGAAACAACAGTAAGTCTCAACAGAATGCAATCCTGAACTGCATGGCTGCAATTATTCACACTTAGTAACAACTATGGTACTGTGACTTCTTAAAATTTTAACTTTATAAAATGCTATTTGCAGCTATTCAAAATTTCAAATATTCGCATACCCCTATGAATTACTTATTTTTAAAAGTTACAATAAAAAAATAACAAAAAAACATTTTGTTGCACTGAACTTGATGCCAATGATGTCATTTTTAATTGTTTTAAAATTTATTTAGTTAGCAAAATTCAAAGAAAAAAGTTAGCATTGTTTGGAAAGGATATCAATTATTTCATGAAGTTTGGTTTCATTTTGTTCATTACTGCATTTTGTATGCACAACACGTGTGAATGAATATTTTTGCTTGATCCTGAAAATGTGCAGTAAAACACTTGAAAATGAAAAAATCGTAGACATTAATACTTTGCCACACAACCATGTGCGTTACATGCATAACCTCTAAAGGCTCTGATGTGGGTGTACCACTGTACTTTGTTTTATAGTAACTTAAAATTCAGGTAGGGACACTGGCAACATGTTTTATTATTATATGAGTTTCTATTTGGTAAGTTGTTTATTTAATATTTTGCCTTTATGTCTATTAGAAACTTCATTCCTTAATAACATTATGCCAGTAAATATATTGTGAACTTTCTCTTCCAAACTGTATTCATAGTATATCACTATTTAATCCCATGGTGACAAAACTAATGAAATTAACATTTGATATAGAAAAATGTAAAATTATTCATCTCAGTTGGGGGATTATATGTATTTACAAGTTCTTCTACAGTCACAATTAAAAGATTTTTCAACCTGCAAATATATGTCTTATTCTCAATTTAAGTATTAACATCTATATCTATGTATTTACTAAAACATAAGATTATCTTACCTCTTATTTAAATATCAAAACTTGTAAAATTTTCATGAAAGTGCACAGAAGATCAGTATACAGACACTTTTTTATGTTACAAATCATGCTATCAATGACACCAACTAGTCTATATTGATGTTATATTCAGTGGTGAAAACTTCCCTACTGTTGGATAAAAAATGTCCACAATGATGTAAACTTTAGATAATATAAAATGTAAATGGTCAAACAACAGCAAAAATGCATTCATATTGCTTTTAATGTTTCATTTCTATTTCAATTACTTCAACAATTGGATTTTCATTAGTCATGAAAAAGGAAATTCAGTTTGTACAAGCTGTTAATGCTAAATGAGAACTATTGAAAGAACTATTTAAGGCCTTCTTTAATTAAAAATTTACATTGTTTTGACGCATCTTACTTTAATATATTGTGTAGAGTGTTCTTGTTTAGCTAAAGTTTAGTATGCTGAATGAGATAAATGTTACAATAACCTATCCTGTTTGCTTCAATTATTGAACATTTACTACCCCAAAAATTTTCTATGCCTAGCGGAGAACAAGTGTATAAAATCTCCCTTAAAAACAATGAAGCATTGTTAATTTACTTAACAAGTAATTACTATGAATAAGTTGGTACCAAAACACAGCAATTGGGTTTCTACAGTGTATTATACATAGAGGTTTTCTACGCATATATTCCCAACCCTGCATTTTAAATCTTTACATAAGCGTCAATCTAAACAAATAGGAGCTCGATATCTTGGTTGGTTTGATAGACATGGAGGAATAATGGAAAACACTTTTCAAGTAATTTCACCCTTTTAACTATCAAATTTCAGAATGTCTTGGAGTCTTTGTCTTAGTAATTTGTATACATAACCAATCGAAGTAAAATTCACGATAGTCAATTGTGTTACTAGGTTAACATTATAAAGTTGCTGATAGGTATTTTCCTATTACAAAGCAAATTTGGTCTACATGAAATTAATTCAGTAGTTTGTTTGTGAAGTGAAATATAACATTTACATTCATAAAACTACCCACGTTTGATAATAAGTAAGTTACACATGTTATAACGGTGTGAAAACAACATAGCAACGTTGTCGTTTTTTTATTAATTTTCACTTAAAGAGGCGTGGAAAATACCTAAGGTGAAAATGAGCGGCACAACTGTCTGTCCAACCCTGGGTACTCTGACTTAATGTCTGCATGTAGTGTGAATGAATTTTTATTTCATTTGAGGCGAAAAGCCTTGCCTTCCAAGAGTCCACGACGCATGACCGTGCCCAATGTGTGCGACCAAAAACCTCAACTTCCTGGAGTTAACATCCATCATTTAGCCACTCCCCGTGGAGCGTCACCACTTCTGGAGGGAAGTACCACTTCCACTCAATTGTTGTGTTTATATTGGTTTGCACGCCCTTGGGAGGCTATCTTTTTTCTTCTGCTCTAAAACCTAGAAGAAGGAACTGCTGTTGCTTGCGCCAGATGCCACACCCTCAGTGTAGCCACTATAGTAGAACATGAGATCGTTTTTAGCTTTGTTAATTAGTTTTTCCATATGGGCCACTTCAGCTTCGCATTCAACTAAGTGAATGTATTTGTATATATTGCTTGCTACATAAATTTATGAAGAAATAATTACCCACTCTGTCCAAGTATATTTGTGTTTTAGATTCCTTTAATGTCTGGAGCTACCCCAGGCATAACAGTAGCAAAACCTATACCTCGAATTCAAGAAGCCAAACATTCAAATCATGATTCTACCATACAGTTCTAGTGGTTTCCATAAATCACTACAGTAAACGCCTGGACGATGGAGACAGTGTTTAGTGCTGTCTATCTTTCCAAGTCTTGCTTAACTGCATTAACAAAACTGAGTTAGTCACAGACTTGATAGTAATTGAACGCTGAACCCTTAGCAACTCACTATGTAAACCTGACTGCAAAGTGGAAGTTTACTGGTCACTTCACTCATCATTTTATTGAACACATTCGTTGACTTTTTTACAATTATTTAAATAAATGCTACATTAAAATTTTTCTTGCGGTTTTCTTCCGATTTTCTAGTGAAAATCTCAACAAATTTTAATGCATTTTTATGAATTTTTTTTTATGTAGCCACAAGAAAATTGTTCACTTTGGTTCTATTTTGAAATGTTCACAAATGTACCAAAACTTACTGTGAGATTTTCCCTATTAAAAAGCAGAGAAAACAGTAATATATATTTAATCTCCTCGTTTTTTTTTTTAATCTTATATTTGGTTCATTTTATGTACTAACTAAGAAAATGTTTGATGTTTGATGTAACGTTGCGAATTGGCATATAGCATTATAGTAAAATTTCAGAGGAAATAAACATAAAATGCTAGTGCATTTCAGCGAATATTGGTATATGTGCCATTAATTTTTTTTAATTTTAACTTTGGTTTGTAAATATTTTACATTGAAGATACATTGAAGATTTTTTTCTAATACCTTCCTGGAAAACAAATACTAAAATTTTGTAAATTTCGGTGGATTTTGGATATGTCTGCACATGTTTCTACAAGTTTTGATGCAAAAGTATATTTTCTTGCCTTTAGCATAATATATATTTTTTGAACAACTTTCCTGGACTAACTGGCATTAGTTACATCTGTGTATTACACCGAGTTAATCGTTAGCCACTCATAAAGTGACACCGAGTCAATGTCCTTCGTGACGATTTTACCTATTATAACAGTACACATAACTGAAGTATACAAATATAATTTATAATTAAAACACAATCCCTTGGTGTTTAATTTTATAAAATAATCGAGTAAACGAATGCAATTAAATCATCAAATATTGATTTAAATTTAAAGCAGCATTTTCTCCTTTCATCTCGCTTTAATTCCTTGCTGTAAACTTCATATTATTTCGCCATGACGTGATGACAACAAGAAATATCTAATTAGGCAAAATAATGCATGCTAAGCAGGAGTAAAGTCGTAGCATGGAGAAAGTAACTAAACGTAGGCCACTCTTCTTCCAAGCTTAGACCAGCCGTCCACCATACGATGACTTGGTGCTTACAGTCACATGACGCTCTATAACATTTTACTCCATAAATTCTACATTTTATTATTTGTCATTATTCTTTTTTCGCACAAAGCTCTCATGTACCATGCATTTACACACTGTTTCGCCATTGGTCAGAAAAATTGAAGGACGTACTTCTAGTATGCCAATAAATATCTTATTGATTACAACTTATTCTTGGCAAGATATTCACACTGTTGGCTAGGGCCAAGTATATACAGCAGCCAGTAGAAATCGTACGATCACTTGTGGCTATGGGCACTTGGTACCTTCCCTATCCGCGAACGTCCTAACCTAACTACCAACAATTCACATAAGTGCGTAACACAGTGTTTTTAGGAAATTATTTGTTAAGTTAACATATAATTTACGATGCAAAACCTTTTATACTCATTACCTTCGCGGACTTACATAAATTATCTTTAAATCAATTCACATACATTACGAAACCACAACAATAGTACTACCATAAACTTGGCAATGGCTGTTTATTTATTTATTTTATAACGTACATATTTAGCCTCAGGCTGGTTTACAATTGGTACATAGTTAGAAACTATTAAAATTACTAGACAAATATTAATTATGAATATTACAATATTATTACAAAAATTTTGCATGAAACTTATGACGGGCAACACGCATGTTTTTTTGTAACTGCTGTTTTTCAACTGCTTTAGTACCAATATCATACCTGCAAAGACTTACGGCTGGAAAATTAGTCTTAAGAAAGTTACAGCCTATTGAAGTTAGCACGATTTAAACGCCCGCCAAAACGCGCCTCGGCCGGCCGATCCCATCGTGACGTCAATAGCCAGGCACGAGTCAGTCCGCTCCGCGTATCCGATAGAGAATGTTTACTTAGCGCGCTTCGCTCTTGAAAATGGATGTAAATACGGGAAATGACATCAAATCAATTACTCCCAGAAACTGTAAATGGTGCAATGTAACACGGTGCAAGAATACATCTGAAAATGGAACAGATAAGGTATTCATTACCGTGCCAAAGGGCAAGGACAAGAGAAAGAAATGGTTCAAAGCAGCCAGGCGGGAGGTCAGTGACGTCTCAGAAAAATCTTGCGTTTACATTTGTGAAGAGCATTTCAATGTAAGTACAAATTTTAACATATCTGTGTTATTTTTATCACAATGTGTCGAGAGTAGTGTTACACCAGCACCGGTATCCTTTATTTTTCTTGTTGTGTTTTTCTCTTATTGATCGTCATATTGGTTCGTGATTCCTATTAAAATCACTTTGTTTACCCCAGAATACCAAATTATAAAATTAACGTATTTTTTATCATATACATAAAAACATTGTTGGCCCTCCCATAAGCCATTTAGAGGGTGTTTTGCAGAAGGGAACCAACCGATAAAATTATTTATTTTGTCACAAATTAACAATCATACCGAGCTGACAGAGAAGTTTCAACGAATATCCTTGAAAAAATTCTTAACGTAAACTCATAATATTTTGAGAGATTCAAGAGCCCAGAAAAATTGTTTGTATATGTTTTACTTTTACAAACTGACAGAAAACTTTGATCTCATATAATTTTCTCAGTTTTAGTTCATTGTGTGTGTGTTCCTTTCTGCAGAAATCCGTCCATTTATGCTACAGTTTATCCCCGATGTTTACGTAATGTTTTAGCAACCGTAATACTAATTTGCGTCTGTGAAAATTGCATTATATGCTATTAATACAATGTTACTTAAGCACTTATTTTACTGTAGGCCTAATATAAACATATTCCATAACATTTATAAAACTGTATCTACGGGTTTTGTAGCATTCAACATCAAAACAATTTTGGGTGCCTACTTAACAGTACAGCGTCGTGAGTTATTTGTAAACACAGGCCTAAATTGTAGCCGATATTGTAAAATTGTTTGTGACCTAAGAAATATTCTTATTGTGTAACTAAGTATTTTAATAGCCTACTAAAACAACAGCTACTTGTTAAATTTAATAAGGTATATTCAATGTTATTTCATTTAACAATCAATTAAAATTATTCTCTCTTTTGTCTGTAAAATTACTAAATTAGTATACATATTAAAACCAATTTTTTACATCACAGCCTTAACAATTTTGTAGTATTTGCCGCTATAGGCCTATTTGTTAAAAAAAAAGTAATGTTATATATTTTGTAAGAACAGTTTGTCTTTTTTCCTTTAGGAAAATTAATTTAAGTACATGCACAGGTCATAAAATGAAAATCACATACCAATGAATTCTCAGTAATAATAATAGGCTTACACTAAGGCCGGTATTCCTAAACCCAAATGTTAGGGGCTACATAAGCACTACCATCTCAGGCGCCAGAAAAGCAACGACAGAGACCTTACTCGCTGAGCATATTCCTAGACGTGTTTTCGTCGTGTCCCAAGATGATGTCAGGTAAGTCACTGCTTATTATTCGCCGCCCCGCACGAGACTAGAAACAAATGAATGCATGGTGAGCGCTGACGATTTACCATGGCTATAACAAGAACACGTTAAACTTTGTACTTTTGAAACGTATTATTTAGCATTTTAATTTGTTTACAAAATAATTACAGTAACAAAGAGATAAAAATCACGGATTATAACGGTCACAATTAAAATACAATATCTATTTCTTGTTAAAAGTTAAAACGGTAGGTACAGTAGCCACGCGATCGCAGTGTTTCCGTTCATATTTTTATGCTGATTATGACCTGACATGTTATATTAGCATATTATTCTGACACGTGGAATTATATTGAAAACATACTTCGCAATCACTCTTAAAATATAATATATTATTACGCCGCAACTAAATACTAAAAACTAAGGTATTGTCACGGTAACAGTGGCACATAAATTAGGTCTCTCATCACCACTAATGCACTAAACCGACAAGTTTTTTTCTTTTGTCACACGTTATTACTTGATCATACTTCAAGCAATGGCTCTATCATTTCATTGAACACATATCTCTAGCAAAGTGAAATTCATACTTCAGTCGAAACTTTGATTGTATCCAGTAATTTCATTTTGAAACAGTCTCTAATAACCTGGGTGTCGACGATACGTAAAGTTCACTTACCTTACCTTTTGTTTTTGAAACATATGAAATAAGAAGGTGTTTTTGAAAATTTTCGAAGGCTTTAGAATTACACTTATACAGTGCGCGAGCTGTTTTAAAATGTGTTGCCTGTCAACTGTCAGCATCTGAAATGTGCTTTTATTTTACAATATGATGATAGTAACTATATCGCAGATGTTAAGTTGTTTCTTGAAAAAAAAAAACATGTTTTTTTTTGTGATGTAAAATGTTTGCTAATTACGATTTTTTTGCATGATTAGGGCAATGTGGACAAGTTAGAATGCCTATATTAATAATGTTTACACTGCGTTATTGTTATTTAATATGCATCAAAATGAAAAGCGAAGATGCATTAGTAAATTTTAATTGAATATAACGTGTCGTTAGGAGCGTTTAAAAATTATCCCGGAAAATTAATTGTTTAAATGTGTCATTTTAATATCTAAAAAACACAAAATAAGATATGTGCATCTGAATGTGACGACAAATTTTTATCGCTCTAGACACAATGTTTCTTATTTTAATGTTAGCAAAAAAAAAAAAGGAAAAAAAATTTCTCACAGAACGTAAAACATTAAAAAAAAAATTTTTATATATGTTTTGTATGTTATTTACAGCGAAAACCAATTAGTTTGTACTCTCTACAAATAGTTGATTATAACATTGTAACGGTCGAATATCATGTTATTTTAATGTGTAGAAACGATATTTCCTAAAATTAAAGTAATCTCACTATAACTAATAATATTCTGTGTAATATAACAAAATTTAAAAAACAATTTGGATCTGCCAGGATTCGAACCCTAATAATTTGCTTACCGACCGAGCGCCTTGCCACCTGAGCCAACTGCACTTGTATGATTGTAGCGCAAAAATTTTGTACTAAAGCCTTCATTTAGCAAACTGTCTACAAAATATTTATTTTTTTATTTATTAATGGTTTTAAGTTTTTTAAAAGCTTGTAGCTTATCACTTAACATTCTCGCCATCGTAAAGTTTTATTTTAAGTACCATTTTCTTGTGTTTGCCGACTCTAGTATTGTTAAATACGATTTTCGGTAGGCAAGCGGTAATATACGGTTGACGCGTTTGTACAGAAATAATGTGCTACCATCTCGGGACACAGAAGCGCAAGGGTTGTGTCTTATCTCGCAACCATATTCCTAAACGTTCTGAAGGTATCGGATAAGTCACTGATTATTATTTCCCGTCCCGTGTGCGGTTATAAATAAATGAAGGCGACACTGGGCAGTGCTTTTTTATAGAACAAGTAGCAGTGACTTTCAACAGCTTTTTAACAAAAATACGTTAATTTTTTACATTTAAAACGTAAAGTATTGCATTTTAAATTGTTTCAAATTAAAAGAAATGATGAATACAGTTATATAGATTAAATTATATGTTATATATCTTTCAAAATTTTAAGTATTAAAAATAAAGTTACAATCTCTTGTGCAAAGTAAAAAAAAGTAAGTTATTTTTTTCATAAATTGGTATCTACGCGGACGTCTTTTGCGCGTTCGAGATCTACAAATGCGGAAGCTGTAAGTTCGAGAAAGCATGCACATCACTCATTACCCTAGCCTCTAGGCGATAGTAACTAACTGGCGTTCTGTCTTTTCGCCGAATTTCACCTCTACGATTCATAACTGTAATTTTGACGATAAAGGTGAGTTGTATTGAGATAAACAAAACTAATTTTTGAATAGAGACATTGTTTACATTAGCCTATCAAAATGCTGGTAATGTGAGTATCTTAAGTTTTCTTGATCACATGAGTTATCTACACTAACCACGCATCTGGAAATCACCAAACTTGGTACATACATATGTTTGATATTAATGTATTTTTAATATATCATTTTCAGTTTTTAACACATGATGATTCAGAAAAATTTTTATTAGTATCGCGTGGAGAAATTTATGATGAGGTAAGTTGATAGGTGGAATATTAAAATTCTGAAAACAATGACAATAGTTTCAAATTTGAATAGTTCTAACAAACAAACACTTATTTTGGCATTCCAAAAGCAAAATCATTATCTTGTGTCACTCTTGTCTAAAAAAAGTCGAAATTTTGTAGCAGAGATCTAAATATCAATCTTTATTTTAAGATACAGTAGTGAGCTATAAGAGCACAACTTATTAGTGAATAACATATTCCTACAGTGACATCTACAAGTATTAAAAAAATAATAATTGACATAAAGCAACTTTTGTGTTAATAGTAATGTAGGGAACTGATCCTCATTTAGCACATGCTTCATTTGCTTCTTCCCTCCTTGCGGCCCATGTTGCACATAGTGATATAAATCAAGACCTATTTGTTTACAGTATTGTTGGTCAGTTACAGTTATATCTTTTTTGGGTTTTTGAAATGAACAAAAATAATTTATTTTATAATGCTCATATAAAATAAAAAACAAATACATGAAACAACAGTAAGTCTTAACAGAATGCAATCCTGAGCTGCATGGCTGCAATTATTTACACTTGGTAACAACTATGGTACTGTGACTTCTTAAAATCATAACTTTATAAAATGCTATTTGCAGCTATTCAAAATTTCAAATGTTCGCATACCCCTATGAATTACTTATTTTCACAAGTTACAATAAAAAAAATAACAAAAAACATTTTGTCGCACTGAACTTGATGCCAATGATGTCATTTTTAATTGTTATAAAATGTATTTAGTTGGTAAAATTCAAAGAAAAAAGTTAGCATTGTTCTGCTAATGTTTGATATTTAAAAAAGGAGGGAATATCACCAGAGAGATTAGTATGATACAGGGAAAAGTATTCCCTGAGTTAATGAATAGTTTGGAAAGGATATCAATTATTTCATGAAGTTTGGTTTCATTTTGTTCATTACTGCATTCTGTATGCACAACACGTGTGAATGAATATTTTTGCTTGATCCTGAAAATGTGCAGTAAAATACTTGAAAATGATAAAATCGTAAACATGAATACTTTGCCACACAACCATGTGCATTACATGCATAACCTCTAAAGGCTCTGATGTGGGTGTACTACTGTACTTTGTTTTAAATTAACTTAAAATTCAGGTAGGGACACTGGCAAAATGTTTTATTATTATATCAGTTTTTATTTGGAAATTTGTTTATTTAATATTTTGCCTTTATGTCTATTAGAAACTCCATTCTTTAATAACATTATGCCAGTAAATATATTGTGAACTTTCTCTTCAAAACTTTATTCATAGTATATCACTATTTAATCCCATGGTGACAAAACTAATGAAATTAACATTTGATATAGAAAAATGTAAAATTATTCATCTCAGTTGGGGGATTATAGGTATTTATAAGTTCTTCTACAGTCATAATTAAAAGATTTTTCAACCTGCAAATATATGACTTATTCTCAATTTAAGTATGAACATCTATATCTATGTATTTACTAAAACATAAGATTATCTTACCTCTTATTTAAATATCAAAACTTGTAACATTTTCATGAAAGTGCACAGAAGATCAGTATACAGACACTTTTTTATGTTACAAATCATGCTGTCAATGACACCAACTAGTCTATATTGATGTTATCTTCAGTGGTGAAAACTTCCCTACTGTTGGATAAAAAATGTCCACAATGATGTGAACTTTAGATAATATAAAATATAAATTGTCAAACAACAGCAAAAATGCATTCATATTGCTTTTAATGTTTCATTTCTATTTCAATTACTTCAACAATTGGATTTCCATTAGTTATGAAAAAGGAAATTCAGTTTGTACAAGTTGTTCATGCTAAGTGAGAACTATTGAAATAACTACTTAAGCCCTTCTTTAATTAAAAATTTACATTGTTTTGACGCATCTTACTTTAATATATTGTGTAGAGTGTTCTTGTTTAGCTAAAGTTTAGTATGCTGAATGAGATAAATGTTACAATAACCTACCCTGTTTGCTTCAATTATTGAACATTTACTACCCCAAAAATTGTCTATGCCTAGCGGAGAACAAGTGTATAAAATCTCCCTTAAAAGACAATGAAGCATTGTTAATTTACTTAACAAGTAATTACTATGAATAAGTTGGTACCAAAACACAGCAATTGGGTTTCTACAGTGTATTATACATAGAGGTTTTCTACGCATAGATTCCCAACCTTGCATTTTAAATCTTTACATAAGGGTCAATCTAAACAAATAGGAGCTCGATATCTTGGTTGGTTTGATAGACATGGAGGAATAATGGAAAACACTTTTCAAGTAATTTCACCCTTTTAACTATCAAATTTCAGAATGTCTTGGAGTCTTTGTCTTAGTAATTTGTATACATAACCAATCGAAGTAAAATTCACGATAGTCAATTGTGTTACTAGGTTAACATTATAAAGTTGCTGATAGGTATTTTCCTATTACAAAGCAAATTTGGTCTACATGAAATTAATTCAGTAGTTTGTTTGTGATGTGAAATATAACATTTACATTCATAAAACTACCCACGTTTGATAATAAGTAAGTTACACATGATTTAACAGTGTGAAACAACATAGCAACGTTGTCGTTCTTTTATTAATTTTCACTTAAAGAGGTGTGGAAAATACCTTAGGTGAAAATGAGCGGCACAACTGTCTGTCCAACCCAGGGTACTCTGACTTAATGGGCGGTGTGAATAAAAACGAGTAGGAGAAGTAGATACTTGAACATATTAAAATGACAAGAAAACACCAAAATTGAAGTGAATAAAACAAGTATTAACTCTTACTCGCGAGTAAATACTTGAGAGGCTAGTAAACCCCGAAAAATGCCAATTGTGGTGTGAATAAACGCAAGTAAATACTACTGTAGCAAGTAAAAACTCGTCCATTCGCAAGTCAACCCGACCCCAGACTTGCAGTCCAACTTGTACACGAAAGATGGCTGTATTTATGAACCTGCGTGGTGTGAAACATTATAGAGACCGGCGTGATATAAGTCCCGATCGATCTAAGGGACTATTACGGTTTGAGAGCGAAAACGTAGATTTTCTCACTTTTCACTTTCTTGATGACAACACTGATGCAAGGGGTGGAGGATTAACTGCACGGAAAAAGATGGAAATTTTTCTGAGATACGTTAGTGATCCAGGATTCCAAAGTGGTGTTTCCAACGACATGGGGGTTGAAAGAAGAACATTTTCAAGTGTATTGGATAAAATAGTGTTGAAGTCTGAAGATTGGATTAAATTTCCACGCACTATTGAAGATATGGATCAGGCCAAGGCAGATTGGGCTTTAAAATTCCGCATTCCGACTGTCATTGTTGCTATAGATTGCACTCACGTGCATATTATGAAACCGTCGGAATTCGGCGACGAGTATGTGAACAGAAAAGGAAAAACATTCAGATGACTTGTGACGCGAATGAAAAAATTACAAGTGTGGACGCTCAATGGCCAGGGAGTGTACATGATGGCAGGATTTGGCGAGTGAGTGGAATTCAGGACGTGGTGCGCCGATATGATGGTGATGTTTGTCTCCTTGGTGATAGCAGATATGGAATTACTCCTTGGTTACTGACCCCTTTTGACGAACCAAGAAATGTTCGTGAGCGGAATTACAATTCGACCCATGCTCAGGAAAGAGTACTAATTGAACGAGTTTTTGGCCAGATGAAACATCGTTTTCCCATACTCTCGAGCCAAGTTAGAATAGCAGTCAAAAATGTTCCCAATTTAGTAATAAGTTGTGCAATGCTTCACAATGTAGCAAAATATTTGAATGATGCTTGGGAATTGGAAGACGGAATCGAAAATGGTGTGGCTGAAGAAAATGTACCTCTATATAATTTAGATCGGAATGAAGTTATAAATAGACGACGTGGTCAGACAAAACGATTAGAAATTAGTAATCATCTGATGATGTAACTACACATCTTTGACATGGAAATAAAGTTAATCCTATTTCCTTTACTCCAATTGCAATCGCATATGTGAAAAAATAAAATAAAAAAGTAATAACAAATATATACAAAACAAACATATATATTTTTAAATAAGCATGTCACATGTGCGCATGTGTGTGCATAGGCCTACAGTATGTCAGGTTTAACATGGCCTGCTGGAAAAGCAATTGGTCATACCATACCCGACAAACTGTGTACAGCTGTGTACGTGACGTACGTCACGTGACTGTGTACGTGACATATATTATATACTAATTTCATTGTTTATTTTTGTTTTGTATTTATTTTACTAATATTTTTATCTATTATTTTATTTGTTTACAGAAAAGGAATATTTCAGGAAAAGAAACAGGATACAATTTGTTTCAACACCACATATTCTTTAAGACATCGTCTTCTTCCACCACAATGCGTTGTTCAGCGGACTCCGTTCGTCTGTGTTGTGCAGCTCTTAGGTTCAACTCCGTTATCATCAGTTGTTCACGTTCAGCCCGAAGTCTTGTGCGCCGGTGTGCTGAGGTGAGAAAATAAAATTAATATAATGGAAGCAATACACTCAAGTGTTTATAATCGCTAAACAAAACTCCTGTTCAAAACAGCCACGCATTAATCAAAGAAACAAAGTGGCAAGACAAGCAAAAGAACAGGACAACAAACATACAAATAAAAGCGATAAAACACACAAAATAAACACTTGAGAAAGACGACTAGGCCACAAGCACACCGCACAAAAGAATAAAAAAAAAAAAAAATGTAAGGTGTTTAGAAAATATAACTTAACCTTACTAGATACTTCAAAATTAGTTAAAACGCCCAGAGGAACAATTATAAATAATAAGACGTTGATTTGTGGTTTGTTAAACAATGCAATTAATTTTATTTATTTAATTTCTCATTTAAATGTTTTTTTTTCAGATATGGAAACAAACAAGATAAGTTATAAATAACATTGAAATAAATTAGGCATGTAAGCCTATATGAATAGTTTAAATTAATAATTAAAATTATGTGCAAACGATATAATATAGATAAAAGGAAAAGGGGTACCCCGCACATTATTTATTACGGAAGTTAATTAAAACATAAAACTTCTAATCATTAATAAATAAAATCAAATATTAAAATTAAAATTTTACATGAAAGCAATTTCTGTATTTATTATAAAACAAAATTCAGATCAGGATTATGACGTGTCTCTTTAATAGTAAATAAATAATATTAAGGTAATTTTAATTTAAAAGAAGGTAAATAAGTTGTCCCGATGACACTTAGCTGTCCTGACGTCAAACGTAGTGGTGGTGAGTGAATCGGAATCGGAGATGTAAGCACACAGTTCCTTCACTGAATGCTGGAGAATGGAGATGATCGTACGCATTCTTAGCAGCGACGAAAACACCAGTCCACTAGCTCAATCGCCGGGACGAGCCACGAAACAAACCAAGATGGGAAAGTGCCCATAAGGATGTGAGGCCCAACACTTGGACCCTCACTAAACGAAAGGAACGCGAAATTATTAAAATGTGAACGCAAAATAACAAATAAAGAAACTCTCTGAAGACAGGTACTCACCAGAGGGCGACGAACGAAGCAGAAAAACGTAGCACTACATTTTAAGACAAAAGCTACGTTTGGAGTTGTAGAATAAAATAAAATAACTATTCCAATAGACTACATGATGATGATATTAAAAAGAATAAGCAGTTAGGGCATCTACGTCCCTACGTCTGCTGGAAAGATACGAACACCGCAACAACACATCATGTCGTGTTCACTGCTGATCAAAGAGTGCTGGAAAAATATAGGAGGAGAGGTAACAGAGTGCAAACAAAGGCGCAGCGGAATAACTTTAAAACGCCCCACTAGATGGCAGGGACAGTCAGAATCGCCTACCGACAAGGAGGCAAAATGCTTTCACGTGTACAGAGCTGCACAGAAAGGACGAAATCACGTGATGAACATGCAGAGTACAAGCACCCTGACACAGCAGGCAGATGTCCGCATTGCAGGAGGAAACAGTGAAAAGAAAGAAACAAAACTTCGGCTGAGGAATGCAAAACGTAGCCGCGCATGTCCGGCTAACAAAGAACACGTTACTGCAGCCTGAATCGGCTCTACTCATAACTAACATGTGAAGGAAAGATAGACTGTAATGAAAAATAAAATGTACTGAAACATCCAGAATAAAATAAAATTACTGTATAACACCAAATTACTGTTAGTATAATGTTAACAAGATAATATCAATGAAATAAAAAAAGTTAAGAAAATAAACCTAAATTTATGAGAATATAGACAAAACATTTTAATATTTAATTTATATAAGTCGTGACGTATATAATACGGCACACTTGTTAACCTAATTTGTTCAAGTAACAATAGACGCTGCAGCTCACCAGTTGTCAACTTTGACGTCTCTTCAGTTTCAGCTGAGAGTTTCAATTTCTTAACTTTTTTCAACTTCGTCGCATCGCTCTTACGTCTGCAGGTCACTGGTGTGATGGGCTGGTTTGATGCTAACATGTCAACGGGGTCATCTTCGTCGTCCCTATTCTCATTCACCTTATTGAGTTCAGGCAATGGCGACGTAGAACTTGCTCCCAATCCAACGCATGAAGCCCCAGGTATTTTGCAATAAACTGGGTTCTCGTTTGAATCGCAAATTTTTAGGAAATCCGCCTCCCATGACAACAATGTTATTGGTTTATTTCCAGTGTCATTGACATCAGTTTTTTTCTTGACCGCGGTTTTCATATTGTTCAATAGCTTTTTTAACTGTCCAACACTAGTTTGCTTCCCAACGTTTTTCGAAAACTGGTCGGCCAAACATCCCCATGCCTTCTCTTTAGCAGATGCAACGTTAGGCAACATGGATTTATTTAGCACAACACGAAAGTCTTTCAATAACGCTACAAAAATAGCTCTATTGTCACAACCAGACGTCACACTACTTTCATCCATAGCTGCAAGAGGACAAAAACATACGGGAACGACAAGTGACTTGTGAGTATTGACAGGGAGTCAAGTTTGTTTAGCGGCGAAAACAGAACATGTCACAACAGGAAATGATGCGTAGTGGTCTGTGTGGCGCTACAGTATTTACTTGCCTTTCTTGTGAATTCAGTTGTCTCGCGAGTAAATACTTGCTAGTATACCCTCAGGTTGGCGAGTACACGGTCAAAAGTAAACTCGACGCTTTATTCACATCGGTTTACTTGGAGTTTAAATACTCGTTACACTTTACTTGTAAGTAAATACTCGTCGTACTCGTTTTTATTCACACCGCCCAATGTCTGCATGTAGTGTGAGAGAATTTTTATTTCATTTGAGGCGAAAAGCCTTGCTTTCCAAGAGTCCACGACGCATGACCGTGCCCAATGTGTGCGACCAAAAACCTCAACTTCCTGGAGTTTACATCCATCATTTAGCCACTCCCCGTGGGGCGTCACCACTTCTGGAGAGAAGTACCACTTCCACTCAATTGTTGTGTTTATATTGGCTTGCACGCCCTTGGGAGCCTATCTTTGGTCTTCTGCTCTAAAACCTAGAAGAAGGAACTGCTGTTGCTTGCGCCAGATGCCACACCCTCAGTGTAGCCACTATAGTAGAACATGAGATCGTTTTTAGCTTTCTTAATTAGCTTTTCCATATGGGCCACTTCAGCTTCGCATTCAACTAAGTGAATGTAATTGTATAAATTGCTTGCTACATAAATTTATGAAGAAATAATTACCCACTCTGACCAATTATATTTGTGTTTTAGATTTCTTTTATGTCTGGAGCTACGCCAGGCATAACAGTAGCAAAACCTATACCTCGAATTCAAGAAGCCAAACATTCAAATCATGATTCTACCATACGGTTCTAGTGGTTTCCATAAATCACTACAGTAAATGCCTGGACGATGGAGACAGTGTTTAGTGCTGTCTATCTTTCCAAGTCTTGCTTAACTGCATTAACAAAACTGAGTTAGTCATAGACTTGATAGTAATTGAACGCTGAACCCTTAGCAACTCACTATGTAAACCTGACTGCAAAGTGGAAGTTTACTGGTCACTTCACTCATCATTTTATTTAACACATTCGTTGACTTTTTTTTACAATGATTTAAATTAATGCTACAGTAAAATTTTTCGTGTGGTTTTCTTCCGATTTTCTAGTGAAAATCTCAACAAATTTTAATGCATTTTTATGAATTTTTTTATGTAGCCGCAAGAAAATTGTTCACTTTGGTTCTATTTTGAAATGTTCACAAATGTACCAAAACTTACTGTGAGATTTTTCCTATTAAAAAGCAGAGAAAACAGTAATATATATTTAAGCTCCTTGTTTTTTTTTTAAATCTTATATTTGGTTCATTTTATGTTCTAAGAAAATTTTCTATGTTTGATGCAACGTTTCGAATTGGCATATAGCATTATAGTAAAATTTCAGAGGAAATAAATATAAAATGTTAGTGCATTTCAGCGAATATTGGTATATGTGCCATTAATTTTTTGAATTTTAACTTTGGTTTGTAAATATTTTACATTGTAGATACTGTATGTAAGACATATTTTTTTCTAATACCTTCCTGGAAAACAAATACTAAAATTTTGTAAATTTCGGTGGATTTTGGATATGTCTGCACATGTTTCTACAAGTTTTGATGCAAAAGTATATTTTCTTGCCTTTAGCATAATATATATTTTTTGAACAACTTTCCTGGACTAACTGGCATTAGTTACATCTTTGTATTACACCGAGTTAATGGTTAGCAACTCATAAAGTGACACCGAGTCAATGTCCTTCGTGACAATTTTACCTATTATAACAGTACACATAACTGAAGTATACAAAAATTATTTATAATTAAAACACAATCCCTTGGTGTTTAATTTCATAAAATAATCGAGTAAATGAATGCAATTAAATCATCAAATATTGATTTAAATTTAAAGCAGCATTTTCTCCTTCTATCTCGCTTTAATTCCTTGCTGTAAACTTCATCTTATTTCGCCATGACGTGACGACAACAAGAAATATCTAATTAGGCAAAATAATGCATGCTAAGCAGGAGTAAAGTCGTAACATGGAGAAAGTAACTAAACGTAGGCCAATCTTTTTCCAAGCTTAGACCAGCCGTCCACCATACGATGACTTGGTGCTTACAGTCACATGACGCTCTATAACATTTTATAAATTCTACATTTTATTATTTGTCATTATTCTCTTTTCGCACAAAGCTCTCATGTACCATGCATTTACACACTGTTTCGCCATTGGTCAGAAGAATTGAAGGACGTACTTCTAGTATGCCAATAAATATCTTATTGATTACAACTTATTCTTGGCAACATATTCACACCGTTGGTTACGGCCAAGTATATACAGCAGCCAGTAGAAATCGTACGATCACTTGTGGCTATGGGCACTTGGTACCTTGCCTATCCGCGAACGTCCTAACCTAACTACCAACAATTCACATAAGTGAGTAACACAGTGTTTTTAGAAAATTATTTGTTAACATATAATTTACGATGCAAAACCTTTTATACTTATTACCTTCGCGGACGTACATAAATTATCTTTAAATCAATTCACATACATTTCGAAACCACAACAATAGTACTACCATAAACTTGGCAATGGCTGTTTATTTATTTTATAATGTACATATTTAGCCTCAGGCTGGTTTACAATTGGTACATAGTTAGAAACTATTAAAATTACTAAACAAATATTAATTATGAATATTACAATATTATTACAAAAATTTGCATGAAACTTATAATGGGCAACACACATGTTTTTTTTGTAACTGCTGTTTTTCAACTGCTTTAGTACCAATATCATACCTGCAAAGTCTTACGGCTGGAAAATTAGTCTTAAGAAAGATACAGCCTATTGAAGTTAGCACGATTTAAACGCCCGCCAAAACGCGCCTCGGCCGGCCGATCCCCTCGTGATGTCACTCGCCAGGCACGACTCTGTCCGCTCCGCGTATCCAATAGAGAATGTTTACTTAGCGCGCCTCGCTCTTGAAAATGGATGTAAATACGGGAAATGACATCAAGTCAATTACTCCCAGAAACTGTAAATGTTGCAATGTACCACGGTACAAAAATACATCTGAAAATGCAACAGATAAGGTATTCATTACCGTGCCAAAGGGCAAGGACAAGAGAAAGAAATGGTTCAAAGCAGCCAGGTGGGAGGTCAGTGACGTCTCAGAAAAATCTTGCGTTTACATTTGTGAAGAGCATTTCGATGTAAGTACAAATGTTAACATACCTGTGTTATTTTTATCACAATGTGTCGAGAGTAGTGTTACAACAGCACCGGTATCCTTTATTTTTCTTGTTGTGTTTTTGTCGTATTGATCGTCATACTGGTTCGTGATTCTTATTAAAATCACTTTGTTTACCCCAAATTACCATATTATAAAATTAACATATTTTTTATCATATACATAAAAACATTGTTGGCCCTCCTATAAGCTATTTAGAGGGTGTTTTGCAGAAGGGAACCAACCAATAAAATTATTTATTTTGTCACAAAAATAACAATCATACCAAGCTAACAGAGAAGTTTTAAAGAATATCCTGAAAATATTCTTAACGTAAACTCATAATATTTTGAGAGATTCAAGATCCCAGAAAAATTGTTTGTATATGTTTTACTTTTACAAACTGACAGAAAACTTTGATCTTATATAATTATCTCAGTGTTAGTTCATTGTGTGTGTCCCTTTCTGCAGAAATCCGTCCATTTACGCTACAGTTTATCCCCGATGTTTACGTAATGTTTTAGCAACGGTAATACTAATTTGCGTCTGTGAAAATTACATTACGTGCTATTAATACAATGGTACTTAAGCACTTATTTTACTGTAGGCCTAATATAAACACATTCCATAGCATTTATAAAACTGTATCTACAGGTTTTGTAGCATTCAACATCAAAACAATTTTGGGTGCCTACTTAACAGTACAGCTTCGTGAGTTATTTGTAAACACAGGCCTAAATTGTAGCCGATATTGTAAAATTGTTTGTGACCTAAGAAATATTCTTATTGTGTAACTAAGTATTTTAATAGCCTACTAAAACAACAGCTACTTGTTAAATTTAATAAGGTATATTCAATGTTATTTCATTTAACAATCAATTAAAATTATTCTCTCTTTTGTCTGTAAAATTACTAAATTAGTATACATATTAAAACCAATTTTTAACATCATGGCCTTAACAATTTTACAGTATTTGCCATTATAGGCCTATGTGTTAAAAAAATAATGTTATATATTTTGTAAGAACAGTTTGTCTTTTTTCCTTTAGGAAAATTAATTTAAGTACATGCACAGGTCATAAAATGAAAATCACATACCAATGAATTCTCAGTAATAATAATAGGCTTACACTAAGGCCGGTATTCCTAAACCCAAATGTTAGGGGCTACCTAAGCACTACCATCTCAGGCGCCAGAAAAGCAACGACAGAGACCTTACTCGCTGAGCATATTCCTAGACGTGTTTACGCCGTGTCCCAAGATGGTGTCAGGTAAGTCACGGCTTATTATTCGCCGCCCCGCGCGAGACTAGAAACAAATGAATGCATGGTGAGCGCTGACGATTTACCATGGCTATAACAAGAACACGTTAAACTTTGTACTTTTGAAACGTATTATTTAGCATTTTAATTTGTTTACAAAATAATTACAGTAACAAAGAGATAAAAATCACGGATTATAACGGTCACAATTAAAATACAATAACTATTTCTTGTTAAAAGTTAAAACGGTAGGTACAGTAGCCACGCGATCGCAGTGTTTCCGTTCATATTTTTATGCTGATTATGACCTGAAATGTTATATTAGCATATTATTCTGACACGTGGAATTATATTGAAAACATAATTCGCAATCACTCTTAAAATATAATATATTATTACGCCACAACTAAATACTAAAAACTAAGGTATTGTCACGGTAACAGTGGCACATAAATTAGGTCTCTCATTACCACTAACGCACTAAACCGAGAAGTTTTTTTTTTCTTTTGTCACACGTTATTACTTGATCATACTTCAAGCAAAGGCTCTATCATTTAATTGAACACATATCTCTAGCAAAGTGAAATTCATGCTTCAGTCAAAATTTTGTTTGTATCCAGTAATTTCATTTTGAAACAGTCTCTAATAACCTGGGTGTCGACGATACGTAAAGTTCACTTACCTTACTTTTTGTTTTTGAAATATATGAAATAAGAAGGTGTTTTTGAAAATTTTCGAAGGCTTCAGAATTACACTGATACAGTGCGCGAGCTGTTTTAAAATGTGTTGCCTGTCAACGTCTGAAATGTGCTTTTATTTTACAATATGATAGTAACTATATCGCAGATGTTAAGTTGTTTCTTGAAAAAAAAAAAAAACATTTTTTTGTGGTGTAAAATGTTTGCTAATTACGATTTTTTTGCATGATTAGGGCAATGTGGACAAGTTAGAATGCCTATATTAATAATGTTTACACTGCGTTATTGTTATTTAATATGCATCAAAATGAAAAGCGAAGATGCATTAGTAAATTTAAATTGAATATAACGTGTTGTTATAAGCGTTAACAATTATCCTGGAAAATTAATTGTTTTAATGTGTCATTTTAATATCTAAAAAACACAAAATAAGATATGTGCATCTGAACATGGCGACAAATTTTTATCGTTCTAGACACAATGTTTCTTATTTTAATGTTAGCAAAAAAAGTAAAAAAATTTCTCACAGAATGTAAAACATTCAAAAAAATTATTTTTATATATGTTTTGTATGTTATTTACAGCGAAAACCAATTAGTTTGTACTCTCTACAAATAGTTGATTATTACATAGTAACAGTCGAATATCATGTTATTTTAATGTGTAGAAACGATATTTCCTAAAATTAAAGTAATCGCACTACCACTAATAATATTCTGTGTAATATAACAAAATTTTAAAAAAAATTTGGATCTGCCAGGATTCGAACACGGATAATTTGCTTACCGACCGAGCGCCTTGCCACCTGAGCCAACTGCGCTCGTATGATTGTAGCGCAAAAATTTTGTACTAAGGCCTTCATTTAGCAAACTGTCTACAAAATATTTATTTTTTTATTTATTAATAGTTTTAAGTTTTTGAAAATCTTGTAGCTTATCACTTAACATTCTCGCCATCGTAAAGTTTTATTTTTAAGTACCATTTTCTTGTGTTTGCCGACTCTCGTATTGTTAAATACGATTTTCGGCAGGCAAGCGGTAATATATGGTTGACCCGTTTGTACAGAAATAATGTGCTACCATCTCGGGACACAGAAGTGCAAGGGTTGTGTCCTATCTCGCAACCGTATTCCTAAACGTTCTGAAGGTATCGTATAAGTCAGGGATTATTATTTCCCGTCCCGTGTGCGGTTATAAATAAATGAAGGCGACGCTGGGCAGTGCTTTTTTATAGAACAAGTAGCAGTGACTTTCAACAGCTTTTTAACAAAAATACGTTAATTTTTTACATTTAAAACGTAATATATTGCATTTTAAATTGTTTCAAACTAGAAGAAATCATAAATACAGTTATATAGATTAAATTATATGTCTTTCAAAATTTAAGTATTAAAAATAAAGTTACAATCTTTTGTGCAAAGTAAAAAAAAAAGTGAGTTATTTTTTTTATAAATTGGTATCTACACAGACGTCTTTTGCGCGTTCGAGATCTACAAATGCGGAAGCTGTAAGTTCGAGAAAGCATGCACATCACTCATTACCCTAGCCTCTAGGCGCAAGTAAGTAACTGGCGTTCTGTCTTTTCGCCGAACTCACCTCTACGATTCATAACTGTAATTTTGACGATAAAGGTGAGTTGTATTGAGATAAACAAAACTAATTTTTGAATAGACGTTGTTTACATTAGCCTATCAAAATGCTGGTAACGTGAGTATCTTAAGTTTTCTTGATCACATGAGTTATCTACACTAACCATGCATCTGGAAATCACCAAACTCTGTACATATGTTTGATATTAACGTAATTTTAATATATCATTTTCAGTTTTTAACACAGGATGATTCAGAAAAATTTTTATTAGTACCGCTTGGAGAAATTTATGAGGTAAGTTGAAAATGTAATTTCAATGATTACGTGAAATGGGTAAAAGTTTAAAATTTACGTAATATTTTTTCTTCCTTTGATAAAATAGGCTATTTGGTCTTTAATTGTTCAGCATTTGTTATATTGCTTTACATTTTAAGAAATAACATTTTGTAGTTATTTCCTGGTTAATATTACTACTACTATAATTCACTTTGCAGAAAAATTTTAGAACATATTTTTGACATGTATTTCATAAGCTATAGCCTCATTAAAATAAAAAAAATTATCCCACATAACTTACAAGGAAATTGTGTATTAAATGTAATTTAGCGATTCGACATTAATAATACTGAACATACTCTACTTCCCAAGATTTCATATCATGTATTAATTTATTTTCTCCTATAACATCTGCACCGACTCTACGAAAATGTAAAATTAAAAACTTAATTTTTCAAATGTTGGTTTCATTAGTTCAAATTGTTGTAGGTTAACTATGTTAGAAGATAGAATCACATGAAGAAACAAAGAAATGTTTTATAACATTTACATCTACATGATCAATGTGAAATTTTTTGGTTTTCTTGCACCAAATTAAGGAAAGTAGTCTTATTAGTTAAGCTTGTACTTTCTCGATATATGCACATACCAATCGCAGATTAGTGTACAAGTGTGTTTACTTTAAAAAGAAACTATAATTTTTAAATGTGATCACTTACCTTGAGTTTTTCCTTACAAAATACCGAAAAAACTATTAAGTTAAGAGCAGCATTTGAACGTCTATTAAATGTCATATCGTCTCTATGCACAAGTCACAGAACCAGCGAGCAGATTTTCTGTCGTACAAACGATTTTTTTAATTAGACTTTTACGAAACTGTAATTTATTTTCATATATTTAACTAAATTTTGAATTACAATGGCGCAAGAATGGAGATAATGTTACAAATTATTTATAGCATGTTAGCTGTTTTGGAAACATCCCATTACAGATGTATCAATTTTTTTTTCGTATGTGAATATATCGTGAACACATTTCATTATTTCTGAAACTTTTATTTAACATGACGTAACGCAGATTAAAAACGAGTTGTATAAGAAAAAAAGTATAAACGACATTCGTTTTATTTTACTTATAAAAACTTAGTCAGAACTTCTGAATGTTAGTTAAATGTGTCGTATCTTACAAAAATGTGTTTAAATCAACAGTATATAACAGTTTCTAACAATTGTAATTGCATATTTTCTAAGTAGGCCGGTTTACAAAAGGTGCCTATTGATCGTACGTCCATTATTCATTCTATTTGCAAGCATTTTAAAGAACAAAAAACGTCAAGTCATTATATTCCGTACACTAGACGGGGTATTCCTACATGTTGTCTATAATTGACAGGGGAAAAATATTTCGATTCATTAATGTTTCATTATACATTTATCTTATTTCTATATTTTTGAGTCAGTTTAATTCTTAGAGACTATATTTATGGAAATAAACATTAATTTAATTTTTACCTTATAGTGACACATAATATATAAAAAAGTAAAAAAAATTGGAGTGACCGGGATTCGAACCCAAATAAAATTATTTCTGGGCTGTCACATTAGCGCATTTTTTAATTTTGTTTATAATGTATTGCATACAGTACATACGATACAAAGGGAAATGCGTAAGGTAAGGTTGCTATGTGTCCTCCTTTTTACATTGAAGCAATAATCCTAAAACCACACTGTGTATTGCTTCTTTAAAAGATAAACAAGTAGTGTCCGAAGTTCCGAGTCAAAGAGTCATCTGTTATCAATTTCCATCTGGCACCACGAAGCCTGTCGATAAAATCACGTAAGAAGAAAGGCATAGGTGTGTGTAATGTAAAGTCAAGTAAGTTTGCGATCAACCAAATGATGGCTCTCTTTTTAACATTAGGAAACACCTGAATATCAACGAAACACAATTTTTCCGCACCCAGCTCGTGCACTGGTACACCAAGTCTCCTGGCAATGTGGCGTTGACACCACATCCAAACAGGGCTGGAATACGTGCAGCTGGTCACACGGTGAAGCGCCGTATCACAATGTCCACATAGGTTACATACGTCGTCATTTTCCAAGGAAATGCGTTTACGTCGAACCTTGGTAGGCGTCAAGTCATTGACGAACGAATACGCGGCCGACCGGAGGTTGGATGGAAGTTCCACGTTTGCTAAGTTTTTCCATATTATGTTCCAGTGCAGGTTAGGCCACTTAAGCTGTACTTTAGGAACGGGATGGTCAGCTCGCCCGTAGTATTTATACAAGAATCGTGTGGTTACGATCTCCTCGTCTGGTATCTCATTTATTGTCTGTCGTAAAGCTTGTAGGGCATTTCTATACTGTCGCGTAAGAATATTTGTGTTTGTCCATACGGCACGATGTAAGACCGTAGTATTCCTATTGTCACTTAAAATTCGATGGACAGTAGTTTTTGCAAATAATGCTCGTGCTTTCCGCTTATGCTCTACAAGACCTAATCCTCCTTTCTCTGGCACCAGGTGTATTTGTTCTCTGCTCGCTCTGAATAGATACCCTCTCCACAGAAATCACCCTACATATTGCTGTATTTGTGCGGCCGTCTCATTTGCCATGGGAAACAGTTGTGCGATGTACCACAATTTAGACAGCACGAGAATGTTAATGAGATACATTCGCTGTGTGATATTTAAATTGCGAAGCCTGGCACGTAAACGATTGCCGCGTATTGTTTGCACGACGAGGTTCCAGTTGTGCTTAACCATTTGATCCTCGTTTGACATGAAAGTAATGCCCAATGTGCGAAGTGCATCGGTTTTGACATATGGGAGCACCCGTTGCAACACTTGTGGTTCCGGCTTCAGTTCAAGTATTTTTGTCTTCTCTAGGTTAATGTGCACAGTAGCAGCTGCAGTATAACCCGTCAAGGTGTTGTGAACTTGTGTAATGTCTCCTTCACTGCGCACAATACACGTAATGTCGTCTGCATATCCAGAACCAGTAACTTTACCGTTCCCAACAGGTATGCCGGTGAGCCTCGTATGTAATGTGCGGAGTGGCGGTTCAATGTAGATCACGAAGAGATAGATCGACAATGGGCATCCTTGTCGGACCGAAGATTGTATTTTGAAGGGTGTGTCTATCTTGCAATTTATTGAAAGTTTCGTTGATGCATTTTTCCGCAGTGTTTGAAACACGGTGATAGTTGATTCCGGGAAGCCTACATGCCGCATAATACTGTCCAGGAAAGTCCAGCTAACTCTGTCAAAAGCTTTATCAAGATCGATGTTCAGTAAAGCTACTGGGCCGGGTACCGTTTTTGCTAGTAACTGGATGTCACGCAGTGAAGCAATACCGTGTATGATAGACGTATTTCGTACTATTATTTCAGCCATAACGTGTTTCAGACTATTTGCAAAAATACGTGCTATTATCTTGTAGTCAGTGCAGAGTAGCGTAATAGGTCTGTAGTCAGTAATATTGTGTGGTTGTGGTTTCTTTGGTATGAGGACGAGGATGCCTTCAGACTGAGTTTGGGTCAGTGTTTGCCTGTTAACGACCGTTTTTACAATTTCACAGAATTCTGTATGTATCACAGGCCAGAAGCGCTGGTAAAATTCATACGGGATGCCGTCTGTGCCAGGCGATTTCTTTTTTGGACCGTGAAAGATTATACGCATTATCTCCTCGTCCGTGATTTCTTGTTCAAACATGTTGCATGATTCGTCGCTCAGTTTATTGGTGACGTTTTGTAAAAATGATGTTCCTACGTCCATATCAATTCGGTGTTCCGCGTACAGTTCTGAGTAATGGTCTCTGAAGGCTGCGACGACTGATGATGGATCGCGTATGTCTGTACCGTCACTTTTCACCGCACCAATGTGTCGTTTGGAGCTCCGTTTCTGTTCGGTCATCAAAGCGTGAACACTAAGTCTTTCGTTCTGAATGGTGTTTGTGCTGTCAACGAACAGCAGACGCTGCTCCATATTTTTCCTGTGTATGCTCAGAATTTTGCCTTTTATCCACCGCACTTTTTCTCTGACGTCGAACCCAGTAATAACAGCTGAGTCTATATCCCGGAGAGCCCTCTCGTAGAAGAATAACTGTGACTCCCGTTCTCGCCGGACACGTGTGCCATGATATTAGAACATCTTCTTGATGCCTGGCTTGACGCAACGCTCCCACCATTCCGCTATGTCACTATAGCGTCGCTTCCATTGAACCTAAAGTTCCCAGCGTCGTCTGAAATCCGCGCCCACTTCGTCCTGGTAAATAAGGTTACCCTGCATCCGCCAGTAATTCCGTCCGCGTATCGGGTCAGATGGTGGACATGCAAGGGTGCACAACACTACGGAGTGGTCCGTAAAGGCAGCGGGAACGAGGCCATAGCTCTGTATTGCAGACCTGTTGTTTCGAGAAATATAAAATCGGTCCAATCTCGAGCTCGAATTATGTGCATGATAAGTGAAATGCGGTTTGGGTACTTGTAAAATGTCAGCTACATCTTCAAGTTCTATTGCCGTAACAAGTTCCTGTAGGTCCGTGTTCGTGGGGTATGTACCACCGCGGTGATCTATGGGGTTGATTACACAGTTGAAGTCACCGCCAATTAACAGTTTAGTCCTGTCTCCGTCCATGAAGGGTAGGATGTCTGACCTGTAAAATTCAGCTCTGGAGTTTCTATTTTGTGTGCCCGATGGCGCATAAACATTCACACATAGGGCTGATTTAATATTCTCGGTAGTTGGAGGAATGGAAGGTTTTTCCAAGACTCCAGAAACAATGCGACCTGATGGATGTTTACGAACACTATTTAAAATGTATCCATTACGTGTTATGATACTGGTACCTCGCCCGTTGGCACCAATGTTAGTGTATACATTGCAGTTTTGGAAACAAGGAATTTCAGTCAGATTGCAAAAAAAAACCACATCTATTGCAAGTACACACACCAAATCAAATAGGGCATGAAATTTGTAAGGAGCCTCAATCGCGCATATGTTAACAGTAGCAATCGTGAAAACACTTGACATGATAGGCCGTACAGTGAGCGATTGAGTTCTATGATTTCGATTCCTGCATGTCTTCGTAATGTTGTTCTATGGCTTGTTTCGCAATAGCTAACGAATGGGCCCGTTGTGACGCAGGACTTTCCGGGACGATCTTCTCTCGTCGCGGGCTGCGGCTGTTATGTCTGGGTTTTTTACCTTTGTGTTCAGCTTCTAGGCTTCCCACATTTACAGCTTTCTTCTTATTGAGTTGTCTGTCAGGTGTGTTGTGTGGTAGGACGCCTGACATGTCGTCATCCTCACCCATGACTACCTCCTTGCTATGAGTCGTGTGTTTGTGTAGGCCCACTTGGGTCGCCTCAAATTGACCTGCAGTGAATGCCTCTGCAAGTTTCATCGTTGATGAGCTGGGTGGAATAGTTTTCGCGAGCTTAACAAATTGCTTGGTACCATCCGCTACCTGGTCTTCTGACGATGTTTGCACTGGAGCCTTCCTCTGTAAGGAGTGTATTCCCAGAGACGCATGAGCAGTATCAGATGTGTTTTTGTTTGTTACGCGTACATTGTTATTCCCACTCGCAAGTGTCTGTGCCCACGACTTGGCAGTCGCGGTAGAGTTACGCTGTAAGGTAGGGCAAGTGGCTCGAATGTGGCGGAGGCGTTACACAGGCTGCATGTTTGGGGCTGGCCCTCGTCACTGCCACCCCTGTGTGACCTTCAACAGATTTGACTTGGTACTTGTAGTTTTCTCCCCACATTTCGTCCGTTAAAGACAAGATTTCGCCTTAATGTTGTAAAGTGTGGAATATGTTTTCGTTTTTGACTTCTACGGGTAGATTCAAGACACGCACTGTTTTAAGATTGTCAAGTTCGATATCAATATCTGCTCTGATGAACTCACCTGTTGTAGTGCGAATCTGCGATGTCCCACCCATGACACGCATGATGCGCTCACAGTGCAACATAGACGTGAGTTTGACAAATATCCATCGTTGTCGACCATCGATTAGAACTGCCACAAGCTCGTCCTCTTGTGTGTGAAGTCCCTCGTCCAACCAGTTGTGGAAATCCACCGCTGAAGGCTTCGTTCGGCATTTGATACGCAAGGTGTTCACACGTAACGTGGGTTTTTGGTGATCCATGGCAGGTAGCAAAATGAGGGATGTGTCAAGAGGTAAGGATTGTCCCGTAACTGCAAGGGTAAACTATTCGCGACGCGCGGTAGACACTCACTGTAGTACGACGCGGCCGGTATGCAATAAACACGTCCGCTTGCCTCGGGATCCCAAGGCAGACTAAGTATGGCCGTTGCCATATGTTACAAACAATTATTTGAAAAAATAATTATTTGTGACGAATTTAACATGTATATTATTATTTTAGTGTTATACATTAAAGTCAGTGATAGTAGGAAACTATACTTAAATTTGCTTTATCTAATTTAATAAATCATATTTATGCTGTTTATATTTTTAAAATTTTACTTTGTGTATTTTACTGTTTAAACATTGCTGCACGCATAATACAGTGTATGTATGCATCAAAATATGTATTTTTTATCAATATAAATGTATATAATTAAATGTATTTTGAACTAAAGTTGAAGTATCTTATTTCGTAGCGAAATAATAACAGAGAACACAGTAAACAGCTATTTTTTTCAGTGGTACAACAATATCAGTCGACAAGAAAATTGTTTTTTTAATAATTATTTTTTTAACTTTGTTGAAGATGATAGACACAGTCGCTTATTAATTGTTACTTTAAAAAAAATTACATCGCATTTAAATTATAGATTTATCACCTAATAATTATAATGTGTGCCGATATTCAATTAATGTTAAAATTTTAATCAATATCAAAAATATACTTCAATATTCTAATTTAATAAAATGAAATTGATATTTGAAAAGAAAAAAGTAATACATTATTTACGTTTTTTAGTAATCTAAAAAATATTTTTACACATAAACTTATATATATATATATATATATATATATATATATATATATATATATGTGTGTGTGTGTGTGTGTGTAACACTTTATTATTACATATGTTAGGGATATTTGTTTAATAGTTTTGGAAATTATGGTTTTTAGAAATCTCATATATTTAATTATTATTGAATTTATCCATCACATTTATATCGTTGTCTAACAAAATGTATGTATTGGGTATTGCATTTTTGTACAGTTACAGTTCTTTATGTGCTACATAAAGCGAAATTACAGTGTAGCGAATACTTTATAAAATGCTTGCCCTTACATTAATATAATAATAACATATAGTACTATTTTAAAGCTTAGTAAAGCACAAACAGAAGGTAAATGCTTGTAAGTTGTAATTTATTTTTATTAATCATAATTCCATAATAATTCTGTTTTAACTTTGTTGTATTATTGATAAGACTAATTTTGTTAATTTAATACTCTCTAGTACAGGTGGCACACACTTTTGTATATATATTTGAATCGCTAAATGCAGAAAGGGAACATGTCCAGTTGAACAAAGTTGTGGAAAATGACAAAAAAGTATGTTACACTATTTTAGTAGTAAGTATCAGCAGCTGTGGTGTTGGGATTATAAGTTTATATAGTTTGGAATGTTTTACAGGAATACGCAATGTCCATGTTGCAAACATGACGTACGGTCATACACAGAACTTTTGGGACATGTTACCTTTCTGCATTTAACAAAGTATAATTGTTATTTGTATTGCTGCTGACGTACAAATCTCGTAAGTACATGGAATATAAAGCGTTCATTTATTACTCTAGACACTTTATTTCATATTACATAACATTTACAAATGTTGCAGCATACTTGGGGTTAAGGAAGTGAGCAGTAGTCTGACACTGCCATGGCATTATGTTGTATGATGCAGCAAAAGGGGAAGTTTTTTAGAGTAGGCTTTGTTAGTCGGCAGCTCAAGTTCTCCACTGGTAGCATTCCTAAGTTTGAAACTATGGTTAATTAAGCCACAAATAAAATCATAAGTTGTCACATACCCTGGTTTGTTGCAACAATATTCAAAATAAAAATACTTGGAAACACAAAACGACTCCTTCTGCTGCCTTGGGACATTATTACCCATTGACAAGTCTGAGCAACAAGTTTTCTTGTACAGACATGGCCACCATGATTTCCAGTTAATAATATTATGTTGATGAACTCCCAAAATTGTGAACTTGTTCTTCTTTATAGATTACTTTAGTATCAGTTCGCAGTATTGCTGCACTGTGTAGATTCTATCTGCCTTACGAAGTAGTCTCTTTATAAGACCGAAGTCCCTATCACAGGGCAGAAATGAGTGGCCTCTCTGGGGAAATTACTGTTTTATTACCTTGAATCGGCCTGTTTCAGTCAAAGTCATCAAAAACCTCACTACGGTATTATTTTTGTTCTGTCCAGGACCTGAAATGCTTGGGTCTACTTCATTGTCAATGTATTCTTTCAGGAAACTACACAATTCATCTGGTGATTTTTTTGCAATCCCTTCATGATACACATAACATTTCATATTGTGTGTTCTCATGTTATGTATGCCAAATGTACTAACACTTAATTGCCTGTAATAGTATATGTCTTGCACTGGAATTTGTGGTAACGAAAC